>JBBJLS010101885.1:0-41237 GCA_037577275.1 Bryconaethiops microstoma | reverse complement strand
CCTCTCACAATGAGACCAGTTGGATGGTGAAACACTACTAGAAGTTCATCAAAGGTAATTATTGCCATTTTGTTTAAAAGAGAACGAGAGATTTGAATTATTCAAGTTCTGTAAACTCTGCATCATTTCTTTTATTTCGATTTATTGTCATTTCCTTTAAAATGATGCTTTAAAGAACTAAATTTTTATTTGGAAATTAGGAGAAATATTGTCAGCAGTTCTTAAAAACTGAGGCAAAGCTGTTCAGTTTAATACTTGCACCTATAAAAGATAAAACCTGAGAAACTGAACATTTTTGCAGTAGTCTCTTATTTTTTTTCCGGAGCTGTATATATGTTTTCCATAAGTTGTGAGGTTTCTATGCTAATGAACACTTCTATCTCTGCAATGTCTCCAGAGAAGAGGTTGAAGGACAAGGAGAAACTGCTGGAGGAGTTGCAGAGACGTCTGAATGAGTTGGGTGTGTATGTGTGTGTTTGTACGCAGGAGCTGAGTTTTCTTTTTGCTGAATTCCTAATGGAAAGTGGTTAATGGATAAAAAGGTCCTTTTACGGGGAAAGTGGAAATGGATTTTTCAGATATTTTTGTTGACATGATCAAATAAAACGTTGTTTATTTTAATATCAAAAATTTTGATCTAAAAGTATTTTAGATTTTTTTTTTGAATATAATTAATATTATTGTTTTTTAAATATAAATATTAAAATTTGAGGTTGAACAGATCTGCAAAACAGGCTGAAATGACATTTTATGGCGACTGTGAAGAAGGGTTAGTGATGCCTTTAACTATTCCTTGGACATTGTAAAATAAAGATGAACAAAGAATACTCCTTAAAGCCGAGACTCATAATAAAGGTTCTAACTAGTTGGCACTCATAAACACAATGTTTCTGACAAGTTTTAAACTCATTTTTACCTCAGTTGCTTCACTGTTGACTGGCAGACTGGTCATTTAGGCCTGTGGTCACACCCTTCTTCAGCATCAACTTATAGGCATGAACTCATTTTTCATTAGGATCAGTTTCCCAGATAGGGATTAAGACTAGTCCTGGATTACACAGTATTCTGAATGGAGATTTTTTTATTCAAAGAGAAATATAGTCCAGGGCTAGTCTTAATTCTTGTCTAAGAAACTGGCCATTAATGTTTTATAGCGACAGTAGAAGATTAGTAATGCTTCACTGCAGGTTCCAGTCATTAGTTGCTGTTATTGGCGACTATTTACACCCTTATAGTTGTCCAGGTGTTAGGACACTGCCTATTTTATGATTAATTAATATTAAAAGAAGAGTCATAACATCCCACTGCGCTATACATAGGCCACACCCCCTTGAATTTTGGATGATGTTATTCATGGTTGAGGTATTTTCAGCTGGAGCACATCTTTATGACTGCTTTCCTGACTGAAGACCCACGGGCTGAGCCCTTGATGAATATATTAAGTGACCAGTCTTGTCTTCAGTGAAATGTGGAGATTAAGGAGATATTGATTGATTTTTAGAGGAGATCCCTTCTCTCTGCCCCTGTGCCGTGTAAGATTAAGGGATGGTAGCACTATTTGTACAGTATTTGGGCACTGGCTTGAATGAGAAGGATACATGTCCAAGTTTTAATGTGGACATGTATCCTTGTTTTACTGAGCCTCTCCTTTCTAATTCCATGATGTGCTCATTGGTCTTAAATCAGTAACAAACTCAAGGTGTGCTGTAAGATTAGTAGCACTAGCCTTAGTGACCTTCAGCACCTAAATGAAGTGACTGTAAAAAACTATCCTAAATGCACCGATAAATGAATAATTCCTGCCTCTCTGAATAATTCATGGTAATTAATGTATAATTTAAGGTAATAGTTTATTGCAGTTTCTGCATAATTTGTAGAAGTTATTGAATATCTTTAGTAGTTTCTGATTATTAAGTCATGAGCTAAAACATTGTCAAGATGTGTTGTAAGATTACTGGCACTACTCTCAATGACCTTCAGTACCTGTATGAAATTAGTGTCATCTCAAAGGCCCTTAACATCTTTTCCAGATGCTTCTATCTGAGTGAAGCAATGATATCAGAATAAGAATCAGAATCAGAAAACTTTATTAATAGATATGGACTATAATAGATATGGACTAATAGATATGGACTATAGATATACAATATGTAAATAATAGATACAGTCTTTTATTCCATCAGCTAACACCTTCTTAAACATATTTGGACCGTGAAATTTCATTTTTCCCCTCATGATTTATGTGGATCTGGCACTGTGTCATGTATGATGAATTGTATGTTTTATTGCACATTGTATGTTTTACTCTGTTCTACTAATCAAATTTTGGTCATATTTGCTGGAATCATGAGTAAATATTACTGGGCAGAACAGTTGATATTTTAGCTGACATTGTAATATGATGTTCATACCAGAATTGATCTTTTTTTTAATATACTTACATTAATAACTTCAGGTAATGTGAGTTTACTGAATCCTGAGCCTTAGCCCAGCACTGTAAAATCATTGAACAATGAAGAGGCTTCTAAGAGGATGACTCTGTTTCAGTGACTGTGTGTGTGTGTGTGTGTTTGTGTTGTATTAGAAAGTCTCCCTCAGCGGGACAGCAGTGATGGAGTCCAGGAGGTACGGCAGAGCAGGGCAGCAGTCATGGCTCTGGAACCAATCCCAGATGAACTGGACATCCAAGCCTCCAGAGTCAAAAAGACTGCCAGGTCAACAGCTATGTTCAGACACTCAAGCGGTTCTCTAAAGACGTGGTTCCCAGGCAGTCCTGAGAAGTTAATGCATGTACAACTATTTGTGGGTGTATTTATCTCTTTGTGAGGGCCAAATATACTCATAATGATTGTAAAACTGGCCAATCTGTAGTGCCTTTTGGTCAGGACTTAAAGGTCAGGATCAGATTTAGGTGCAGTATTATTGAGATTAAAGTCAGCATCGGGTTTAGGTTTAGGTGTCATTTTACTGACATACACTAATGCAAAAGTCAGTGAAATGGTGTTGGTATGCGTGTGAGTGTGTGTGTGTGTGTGTGAGTCTATGTGTTTTTGTGAATGAGCATGTGCATGTTTGTATGCAAAATATAAATGTGTGTGTGTGTGAGTGTATGTGTGTTTGTAAACCTGTATGTGCATATTTGTATGTGAAAATGATTGTTTGTTTCTGTGTGCGTGTGTGTGTGTGTGTGTGTGTGTCTGTGTGTGTGTGAAGGTGTATGTGCATATCTGAATGTGAAATATGAATGTTTGTGTATGTGTGTGTTTGTAAATGTGTATGTGTATATTTGTATGTGAAATGTGAATGTTTGCGACTGTGTTTTTTTGCGAGTGATACTATGCGTGTTTGTGAATGTGTATATGCATATTTGTATGTGAAAAATGGATGTTTATTTCTGTATGTGTGTGTCTGTGTCTCTGTGTGTGTGTGAAGGTGTATCTGAAGGTGTATCTGAATGTGAAATGTTTTTGTATGTGCGTGTTTGTAAAATTGTATGTGTATATTGGTATGTGAAATACTGTGTGTGTGTGTGTGTGTGAATATTTGTGTGCATATTTGTATGTAAAATGTGAATGTTTGAGTCTGTGTGTGTTTGTGTGTGTGTGTACTTTTGTGAGTGATACTATGCGTGATTGTGAATGTGTATATGCATATTTGTATGTGAAAAATGAACGTTTGGTGTGTGTGTGTGTGTGTGTGCTGCAGTGAGAAAGCTCAGATCATGAAGGCGATTGGAAGGAATGACTTCCTGAGTCGTCTGGATGAGGAACAGATCAGCATGATGGTGGAGCTGCTGACCTCTCTGGACCGTTGCCCCGGTGACGAGATCATCAAAGAGGGCACAGAGGGTGACAGCATGTACATCGTTGCTGGTATGTTTCTCTATGTGTGTGTTTCTCTATGGGTGAGAAAGACAGGTACGTTTTGTAGATTTACTATTACTGCCTTTTGGCCTGTCTCTGGTTTGCCACCCAAAAATATCTGATCAGGAGTATCTGTGCGGTGAGAAACTGATCACAGATGAACAGCTAGAGGCTGCCTGATACAAAATGTGCATCAACAGAAGGGCTACTGTAAGCAAATCGCTCAGTGTGTGCGTGTGTTTGAGGAGTGATCAGAGTGAACATGTCATGCTTTTCTTCATCCCAGCGGGCGAACTCAGAGTCACCCAGGCAGGGCGTGACCTGCGGACTTTGACGTCTGGCGATGTATTCGGGGAGCTGGCCATCCTGTACAACTGTAAACGGACGGCTTCGGTCAGAGGTCAGCACTGGAACTAGGACAGCCTCTTGCAGATGACCTTAACATACCAATCCACAACATGACAGCTTTAGTATTTAAAATAGAGCTTAATGGAATCCATAGTCAGAAAGGAATAGTTTAGCAAAAAATAGAATTTAAACAATTTTATACTGACCCCTGATGTGTCTTGAGTCCAGATTTAGGTTTTTTTTAGTTTAGAACACAAGCCTTAGGGCTAATGCAGTGAACAAACACTGAAAGGTCAACACCCTGTAAATTCTCAGCCCACACCCACTCTGTGTGATGTAGTATCTATCTGTCTGTCTGTCTGTCTGTCTGTCTGTCTGTCTGTCTGTCTGTCTGTCTAGCGGTCACGGCTGTCAGATTATGGTGTATGGAGAGACAAACATACAGAAGCATCATGACAAGCAAATCCAAGAAGAAACGAGAGCAGCTAATGGGCTTCTTAAAGACGTGAGATCTTTTTCTTTCTCAAGTCTGTGTGAAAGATTGGTAATATTTATGGAAATTTTCAGTATATGCTTATATGTTTTCAGTAGAGTTTGACATTAAAAGAAGTATTGTGTGGCAGTCTGAGTCCACTGAAGGCTGTTTGTCTCCTTCCCCAGCGCTCGCACTTTAAAAGCCCTGAACGATGAGCAGCTCTCCAACATCATTGACTCTATGGAGGAGGTATTCTCCACGCCACCACTCCCCCACAGATCCCATTACAGCACTTTGTTTTGCATTTGTACCATCTTTTCAGAAACATGTTTAAATCAGTCATGGTGTGAACTGTGGGAGTCACTGATGTTTGTTTCTTATAATAAATGCCGTTCATGTTGAAAGGTTTTCCAGCTACCCAGTTGGTTGATTGGTTATCAACATTAGAAAAATGATACAGTGCGATAAATAAAATAATAATAAAAACGATGAGCTTCACAGACATGACAAATTAAAAGTCAGTTTGCTTACTGTAGTGACCCTCTGCCCCCTTCTCACTTGTAGGTGAAGTTTCAGGACAACGAGGTGATCGTGCAAGAAGGTGCTGAGGGAGACACGTTTTACATCATCCTCAAAGGAGAGGTGAGGGATAAAGTCATGACACTTCATTTGGCTTTTATTGCCATAGTCTTAAAACCTGCCTTTAAAGTTTAATCCCACCAATTTTTCAAGGTGTCTGCATAATAGATGGCATCATTAAAGTCAAACAGAGGTTGGTGAACCACGGAAAAACTTACTGACTCTGATCTCTTTTCAGTGGTTTTGTTAGATAAAGCTGATGATGCTAAAATAGTGGTAAATCTGAAACAAGAGAGACTACTATGTTCTAAGTGGCTTAATAAAGTATATCTTTAGGCCCAAACTCATGAGTTAGTGTATTACATGAGTTAGTGTATTTATAACTAACTCATGTAATAACTTCTTGTGAGGAAGCTTTTAGCGGCAGACATCTGGTTCCATTCACCACAACTGCGAACAATTCTGACTTGGAGAGTTTCTCTGGAATGTAGCATCTCACACTAAACCCATTCTAAATTACTATGTTTGCATCCTAACCATTTAATTATGGTGAAATTCATGTACAATTGATGGAGTTCCATTTTTAACGCATAGCAGGTGTTCACGAGAAAACTCAATGTAATCACTGCCATTTAGGTTACTTTGAATGTGTTTTCCCTCCTCAGGTCATGGTGACAAAGAAGGTGAATGGGCAGCAGAAAGTCATTCGAAAAATGGGCCAAGGTGAACACTTCGGAGAGCTGGCGCTCATACGGTAAAACACGCGATTTTTGCAAAATGCTTTTGATTTCGCTGAGAATTCTGCTTAGCTTTATAAAATAAATCTTATGAATATACAGTTATACGTGAATGTCTGAATACCCCCAGTGTAACCGCAGGACACATGGGTGCTGGGGGTCCTGTAGCACCCCAGTTATGCTAACTTAGTGAGTGATCTTTAAATTTAAATAACCTCTCTTCCCCTGTTAACAAAATTATCTTGCACCCCACCTGACAAAATTAAAAATGATAATGTCTCTTCCCATCTGCAAAATTTATATGGCCCACCCCCCTCCACCCATCTGACAAAAATATTACGCCGGCCGGCAAAGCCCCAATGCTTATTTCCGTCCTGGTCGACTCAGCTCCGGACCCTGCGCCGCTCGCTGTACCAGCTTCACCAGCTGCGGCTTCCGCCCCGGCCTCAGCCTCATCAACCGGCGCACCCGCCCCAGCCTCGGCTTCCATCCCTGCGTGGCGGTCCCTGCCGTCACCGCCTCCCCTGCCGCCGCCCTGGATGTTGGATCCTGCTACGCCCTCATCCTCCCCCCTCGCTGTTGGACGGGCTGGCGGATTCCTCTAGGCGCCCTGGAGTGGCGCCATTGGGGGGGGAGTCCTGTCACAATTCTGGTCTGTGGCCGCTAGAGGGCGCCAATGGACTAAGGACTGGCCTCATCTGCCCTCTAGGTCCAGTCACCTCTATCCGGCATTAGACTGTTAAGTGATTTCAGCCGGCTAGAGTTAACTATGATGTATTCCCTCTGTTCATTGGTTCTTGGAGCTCCCCACTGTGTATTTAAATTAACCTTGTTTTAGTTCAGGTCATGGGAGCATACTCTAGTCTACGTTTGGTTTAGTATCCCCTGATAAACCCTTATCATGGACGTCCGCGTTTGTGCCTCCTACCTCCCTCCCGGATGTGGTTCCTTTGTGACATGTTCACAATAAAAAATATGATTGGGGTGCACAAACATTTGTACACGACTGAGGATTCTATAACTTATGCACCCATTCCGGATGGTTTTGGCCGAACTGTGTGCTGCTGGAACATCTTGAAAAGTGTGTGTTTGTTTTTCCAGGGAGATTTTGAGGACGGCTACCTGCACGGCTGTGGGCGCAGTTACTTGCTTCTCCATTGACAAAGAGTGAGTCTCTATATGAGTCCATCAGCATGATCTCAGACTTTCACATAATGTTATTGAAGATTTACTGTTGTGAAGAGTTTCAGGTCCCGTCCTGCTTCATTGTTCTGCTTTTCTCGCAGGGTTTTTGAGGAGACCATTCCTATAGAAAGTCTGGAGCTACATGATGAGTACATGATGCTTTTACTCCAACTTTGTCACATTTCACTCCATATAACTAAAGTTTTACATCATGACTGTTGATCTTTTCTTTTTCGAGCAGTTCAGATCTGGAGAATGTGGGCACTTCAGAGAAGGAGAGGTAAGATCGCTCACAAAGAACTGAGGATTTGGTTTGTTTAAATATTGCAATTTTAAAATTGAGAGGGGTTTGGTATCCAGTACAGTTTGGTGGTCTTCCTGCTCAAACACACCTGGTACAAATCACCTGTTAATTTAGGTTTAGTGAATTTGAGGGGAACTACCAAACTGTGTTGGACCTCCAGGACCAGAGTTGAATGTAAATACTTCAATCTAGCACTAAATTTGATGTCAGAATTTAAAATCTGACACTCAATCAGCATTGCCATAAAATGGTCATATTGGTCAGCCCCTGATCTGAAATACCTTCTCTGGATCTAATCTACAGGCTAATTTCTCCTCTGAAACTGAAGGATCTGATCCCCGTTCTGTACCAGGAGGGCCGGTACCAAGGCGAACCCGTCACTCTGGGCCTGGGGGGTTTCGGACGAGTGGAACTGGTACGGTAGGATGATACGATGCTAAACTGACATTCTAGATGTTTCCCGTCCGGAGCCAACTGTATTCCGATGTAAAACGAATAAACTGAGATCACCTTCAGGCTCAAGTTGAGGTCAGAGCATCCTGACCTTGTCCTTTTTGCAGGTAACCACACTGCATCATGGGACTTACTTTGCCATGAAGAAGGTCAGCAAAAAGCTTATAGTGGACAAGAGGCAGGGAGCACATGTGATATTCGAGAAGAGGATTCTGCAGGACATTGACAGCGACTTCATTGTCCGGTGAGCTTTCCTTCTGGCTGGCTGACCTCTTGATCTTCCGCTTTCCATTCCTGACCTCCATCTGGTCCTTCTCTCCTCCTTCAGGCTCCATGCAGGCTTCAAAGACACACGCTACATCTACATGGTCATGGAGTTCTGCGCTGGAGGAGAAATCTGGACCAAGCTGAAAGAAGTGTGAGTTCTGGACCTTTCAGTCAGAAACCACGAGTAAACCTGCTTCTATTTTGCGTGCTTTTCCATTATAATGCTTTTTTATATTATATTTTTATTGTAGTAAAGAGTGAAATATTAGATTTTTTCCCCCTGAATTTCGTCATGTCTTAGAATTTGACAATTTCTTGTTTTGTTTAAGTAACAGCCTGTGTTCAAGCAAATGTACACTCAAAAAGCAAACTCCGTGAGGAGATCAGATCTGAACGTGCACTTCAATGGAAGTCATAAGAAAAAAAAAATGATGTAAAACTGACTTTTTTGCTAAAGGGCTTAACATGGTCAGTGACTCAAACGCTCCTCAGTTTGAACAGCAGCCTAGAAATAATCCAGAATCTCACAGTGTCTTATTCATTTATTCTTTTTACCCATCATAACTTTTTGTGTTTTTTCATTTTTAATCCAAATTCTCTTCTGTCATTTAGTTTTAGATTTAAAGTGATACAGAATCTCCTCTGACCAAAAAAAGTGGTATGTGTGTTTGTTACAGAGGCCGTTTTGAGGAGAACATCGCTGTGTTTGTGGCGGCGTGTGTGGTTGAGGCCTATGCTTATCTCCACAAGAAGAATATCATGTACAGAGACCTGAAGCCAGAAAACCTCATGCTGGAATCTAAAGGATATGTCAAACTAGTAAATATCTCTCCCTGTCTATCTTTCAGATGTTTCTGTCTTTAAAGGGCCAATGTCCTACATTTTTTATTATCCCATAGGACCACCTTTATCATTTGCATCTTATCTTTATGCATTGAAAATGTGACTGCCATTTCCCAAACTCTCTTAATCTCCTAGAATCAAACTGTTTTTTTGTTACTGTGCTTTTAAAACTGATTTGTGCAAAAGATCTTGCTCGGACTGATTACTCTCTGTTCAAAAAGCTCTCCGGGCTGAAACACTTCTAATAGCTGTAGGTCGAATGGCTGGTCATTTGTAAATGTGTTCATATTTGTTACTGTATGTCACAACCATGCACAAGCTGACCTTGCCACACAAGTTCCATATGCAAACTGTATAATTCAGTATATGTTCTGAAACATTAATTCCTTCATTAAAAATTGCAGGGAAATTAGAGCTTCCCGTGGTATGGGGCCTTTAAATATGTCATAGTGTGCTGATTCTGAGGATGTGAACCGTCCTCTTTCAGGGCTCTCCATCTCTTACTTCTTTGTGTCTCTAGGTGGATTTTGGCTTTGCTAAGGAGCTGCAGCGTGGACAGAAGACATACTCGTTCTGTGGGACTCCGGAGTACATGGCCCCAGAGATCATTCAGAACCAGGGCCATGACTTTGCTGCTGATTTCTGGTCACTGGGTGTTCTGATCTATGAACTCCTGGTAGGCAGGTAGGTGCCAAACTGACCGTTGATTAGGACATAGGTTTCTTTGTACTCAAACTAAAATGCTGTGATGTGAGAGTGTGTGAGTGTGTACAGGTAGGGTGACGTGAGGCTGCACTGCTTTAATTCCTTTTGTCCAGTTATTATGTAATGCCTTAAAATAACAGGACCCAGTGGGACGGGTCCCAACTTTTATAACAGCTCTGTTATTTAAGAACTCAGTAGCCCATGTAGTAGTTGAACAATAAAGCTTGATGGATGATATGATTACTACTACTACTACTACTACTACTACTACTACTACTACTACTACTACTACTAATAATAATAATAATAATAATAATAGAGTCTATTGTTTTATTAATAGCTTTAAGGCTTATTATCCACAAATGTCCATAGGTATCTAAAACATTGCAAATAAACAAAAAAATGTAAATACAAACTAGTTGATGTGGCTTAGAACACAGTATAGTCATATCATATCCTAAACCCCATCCAAAACTCTGTGCCTCTTTAGTGAAGAGCTGGTTTGAGTGGGTGAGAGAAGATCTGTTGAAAACAATTTGGGTGACTATTGACTGACTGACTAGCGTTAATATTGTTAGACTCGTAGCTCCAATGCTAAACAAAAGAAACTACATTTGGCCTCCTAATACGTCATGGGTGAATTAGAGATATGGGAATTTTGGGCAAATGTGATCTTTTTGTTGAACCATTGCTTTAAGCCCATTCCTAAACTACAGTTCCACTCACAAGCCATTGCTTTCCAGCAGTAGGCTAAATTACTGTTTAGGGAACTGACCCTTAGCATTTAAGTTCATTCCAAAGCTTTGGGGTTAGATGGATGAGCCAGGGTGTCTTAGGAGAGGGTGATAATTATATAAATGAATGGAATTACCAAAACTTTTTTTCTCTCAGACTGACAAAAAGGAAGAACGGAAACAACATAAAGTGAAGGGGTCAAAGAATGGGTTTATCTTGTGTTAACACCCAAGCACTTGTGAAGAATGTCATTATGGAGCTTACCAGCGGGTGGCAGTACTGTTCCGGAGAAAAAAATGTTAACGTGAAACTGTAGCCTGTTCTTTCAAATTCTCATTACTGAAGTCCCGTCTCTCTGTGCAAGAACCCTTCCTCTGAGTGGACATACAAAAAAGATGTTTCTAATGAGTGGGCATACAAGACGGGTGTTTTTAAATAATGTGGCCAGTGAGAGAAAGCACGAGGTGAGTGTTTCTAATAAATTGGTCGGTGTGTTTATGAGAGCCTGGAACCTTCTGCACTAGGCTGATGGCAAATGGAAAAAGCACAGCTCCAGTTTATTGGTAACATAAGCTGTGCTTTTCCAACCTTAAGGTGGAAGGCAGCCTGTTCTTTCAAATTCTGACTGCTGAAGTCCCCATGAATTCTCTCAGTGCCACAACCCTTCAGCAGAGAGATTCAGGACTGTCCCAAACATGTGCTAACCATTTGAACTATTAAACCTGACAAAATATTTGAATAATTGTTTTAAACAAATGCATTCTTTGTATTTTTTGTGTACAAGCCCACCTTTCTCAAGCTCAGAGCCTCAGAAAATTTATGCCAAGATCTTGGATGGTGTGATGAAGTTCCCCCCGTACATGGGAGAGGGTGCCAGGTCTCTTATTAACAAGCTCTGCAGGTAAGAAGCTCCAGTTTGATCCAGACGGAGTAACCCTGTGTGAAATCAATCAGTGATCTGTGTGAGGCTACGCTTCATTGTGGAAAATTCCGGGACTGGAAACGCGCTGCTACTTTGATATTCGGTCGTCAAATGTGCCTTTACACACATTGGCCTCTTTTTCAGAAACCCCCCAGTTGTAGCCGCACCCTGCAGGTGCACAGTCAGAGCCTGGAGGCCATCTGTTAATAAACAGTTGGATATTTTTGGGTGGCTTTCAACCGAGTAGAGACACTGACAAGACCCCAGCAACACCACTGTGCCTAATTCACTCCAAACAATCTATCTAACAAACTATCGGTCAACAGTGGTACTGTAGTCAGAAACTGACCAATGATAAAAAGGGTATAAGTGGAACAGATAAATTGGACAGGTACAAGGTAAGTGCCTCTAATAAAGTGGTAAGTGAGTGGAAGCACAAGATGTTGTTTCTAATAAAGAGGCCAGTGAGTGGAAGCATAAGGTTGGTGTTTCTCATAAAGTAGTTGGAAAGTGGAAGCACAATGTGGGTGTTTTCAGTAAAGTGAAATGGTTGGAGTTTGAACTGAAAACGCTCAGCTTCAGTTTATTAGTAACAAAAGCTATACTTTTTCCTTGTACTTATAATTTTTGGATACATCATCACTTACTAAATACTGTAGGTTGCAAGGCTAAATCTTGAAATCCTTTACAGCCCTGCTTGAGAGACTTTTGACAACTTTTTGTTAGGAGGTGGAGTTTTGCGGGATATGGGTCTGTGACAAAATGGATCAAATAGTTGAATCAAATCACAACTTCTTTTCCAGTGTTAGTACCTAAGGTGACTAAGGTGAAAGTTGAGTTCTCAGAAAGCAGCATGGCAGAAGAAAAGTAGTCCTTCAGGAAGTATTCCTTCAGATCTTCAGGCTCTGCAGCTGCAAGCTGGTTGATTCCTGGTTCGACACATAGGTTTTTATTTTCACATGCACTCAGACACACCAACACTGGAGAGTGCTGCCCTTGCAGTTGACTCTCGTTCTGACTAAAGTGCACTCCTTCATCTTTTCTGCCTCGAGAAGCGAAATATCTGAGGAGTTATGGAGGCAGAAAAGCCTTCATGGTTGAGAGCATGGGCTTTTCTGAGTGATGGAGAGAGCTGCTGTCACTGAAGAGGCTGGATGTATATTTTATGTATGGATATAGAAGGCTGTTTAGAGTGCAAGACCAGTCCAGAAATCAACATTTTATGGAGGGTTTATATTCGCTCTGTTTTAACCTAGCAAAGCCTTTTACCAGTAAGGGTTCAAAATTTGTGCATTTTCATCTGTTGACTAACTTGGTTTAAATTTTACAGTGTTGCGGTTGTTCCACTGTCTGTTTCTGTAGTTAATTAGGTTTTATACGTAACTGTTGAATGAAGCATAATCATGAGCGGCTGTTATTCCGCCCAAACTTAACTCCCACTCAGTGATCGTCTGCATATGCAGCATTCCTGAGCAAAATGACCTCACTAAGCTTTGGTAAGATGTGTAACAGGTAAAGGCATCTTTTAGTTTAGTTAAGTGGTAAACAGTTGTTTGTGTTTATGTTCTGTTTTGTAGACCACGCCCAGGTCAGAGATTAGGCAACACTAAAAACGGAATCAAAGACGTCCGTCATCACAGGTAACCTTTATAAACCTTAAAAAACGGACCAAGTATGGTTCTCTCAGAACTGTGATGTTTATTAAATCTATCTTATGTATCTTATCTATCTATCGATCTATCGATCTATCTATTTATCTATCTATCTATCTATCTATCTATCTATCTATCTATCTATCTATCTGTCTATCTGTCTCTCTGTCTGTCTCTCTGTCTGTCTGTCTGTCCATCTATCTGTCTGTCTGTTTGTCTCTCTGACTCTCTTTCTTTCTATCTATCTATCTATCTATCTGTCTGTCTGTCTGTCTGTCTGTCTTGTCTGTCATGCATAAACATGCACAGGTGTATAGTTACAGGTGGTCTCTACACTGTTGTGTCCTGGCAGGTGGTTTAACATTATAAACTGGCACAAACTGAGGATGGGACAGATCGAGGCTCCAACAGTGAAGCTGATCAGAAAGGTTAGTCCTGAAAGTCCTGAAATATTGGCTAAACCACATATCCTCTGTGTTATTGAGGAACGATTGGAGAGCTGTAGGTCCAAGCTCTGAAAACATCCAGCACGGTCGAGGCCTTGATTGAACTGTGTGTGTTCCAAAACCTCACTAGTGTTTAATACAGCTGAATATTGGTATAACACTCTTCATGTTACATTTCAAAAACACTTTACCCTCAGTTCCACGTCTCCTCCTCTGGTTTTAATTCCTGTCTGTAAATAAAGTCGGCAGTGCTGACTGCGGTGCTGGCAGGCTGCACATTTGGAGTATTTGTCACCGTGCCAAAAATTGGCTCTTTCATATGCTGTTAGAAAAAGGTCAGAATGTCTTTGCAACCCAAATGCTTTGCTGCACAGACTCCAATTTCAATTTAATAGCTTGGTTTTAAAATAAAACTAACATAAAATCATATCATGTCCTATAACTTTTGCACAGGTCACTGTTCATTGAAGTGAATGTTTATTATTAAGAATTCTCTAATACATTGCCCATATCTGCAAAATTTTTTGCTAATAACAGTTTGGGGATCAAGGCTGTGCAGAGATCTTTAAAGGGGCAAATGCTCTAAACAAACATATAAATAAGTTAATAAATAAATTATTGAATGAATGAATAAATGAAAAAAAAGGTTGATAAGGCTTAATTTTCATTTCCCCATAGAAAAAAAACTGTAAGAATTTCAGTAAACTCACATAAAATAATATAAAAATAATATTCACCTTTAGGGTTAGACTTTATATTTCCTTTAAATGGAAAATCTCGTTTGAAAATCCTGTGTAGTCCAAGACTAGACTTAATCCCTGTCTTGGAGACTAGCCCTGCCCGTAAATGTATCATGATGTCCCCTTTCTCCCAAATGAGGGCACGCACGGAGGCAAACATTCATTTTAATCTACTTTCTTTTATTTAAAACAAAAACAGGCACGAGGGCCTAACCAAAACTCAAAACAAAAGGAGACAACTGGGAGTCCATCGGTATCTTGGGGGACTGAGCTCCCTCTGGGATCGATCTCCTTTAGGGGAGCTGCTCCATGGCCCTCCAGGTCAAGCCCCCTCCGGGGGGCTTCTCCGGGATCTCCTGGGCTGAGCCCCCTCCAGGGAGCCCTGCAAGACCCAAGTACCCTGCCTAAAAAATTCAGGGGATTCCACCCCCCCATAGGGTGAAATCCCAGAGCTCCTGGGGGGTCCAGGTCCCTTCCAAGGTGTAACTAGAGGTGGAGCTGGATCTGGGGTCTCTACACTAGCCACCCCCTCCAGGGTTTCTGAGCCACTGCTAACCCCCCTGGGGCCTCTGAGCCACTGCTAACCCCCCCTGGGGCCTCTGAGCAACTGCTAACCCCATCTAGGACCTTTGAGCTACTGCTAACCCCCTCTAGGGCCTCGGAGCTAACGCTAGCCATCCCATCTGGGGCCCCTGCTACGCTAGCTCTACCCTTGAGAGCACCCACCAGGAGCCGTCTTGGCACCGGCATGGACGGCTGGAGTCGTCTTGGCATTGGTACGGGGCAGCTGGAGCCGTCTTGGCGGTGGCATGGGCAGCTGGACACAGGCAGCCATGCCTCGCGCTATCAGCTCTTGGGAGAGCGCAGAGAGCTCTGCCAGTAGCCTCTCCTCCTCCTTGGGCTCGCACACCCCTCTTGCCCTGTCTGTTGTGCCTTGTTTTTGTAGGTTGGTCCATCTGTCACGATGTCCCCTTTCTCCCAAATGAGGGCAGGCGTGGAGGCAGACATTAATTTTCATTTACTTTCTTTATTTCAAAACAACAGGGCCTAACCAAAACTCAAAACAAAAGGAGACAGGGGAAACTCAAAACCAGTAGGTCGTTGGACCGACACCAGGGTCCACCACAGATGAGCTTAAATCCTAAACACAAAACATCTCTAAACCAGTGAAAACACAAGCACTGTTTCTCCTGAGCACACCGGCAGCTGAAACGAATAAGAAACTAACTCAAACCCGGTGTGCTCAGGAAATATACAACAAAACCATCACTGTCCCCAGACATGACAAAATCTAGATACTTTGTGAATTTTACTCAAGCATATTTTGTTATTTTATACTGTATATACTCCCACTTTTAAACTATTTCATATCTGGAAACTATTTCATAACTATATCTGGGAAACTTGAAATACCTGTCAAACTTATTAGCTAAATATAAGTTATAAAATAATATTATAATCTTTATATGTGTAAGTATGTATATGTTTGTCTGTTGCAGGGCCCCTGCTATATAAACTTTGACCGTTTCCCATATGACAAGACCCTGGTGGAGGAGGAGTTCTCAGGGTGGGATCGAGATTTTTGAACAGTGGTCCCCTCCTTTAGCTTCCCAGACATTCTCCAGAACCATCAGAAGAATCCCAGTGCTGTGCTTGACTACGAGACATGGCAGTTAACCAAAGATATACTGCACTACCTAAGTGTGAAGACTGGTAGAACACCTTTGTCTCAAAGGTTTTTGATAATAGAAATAGTGCCCTCTGCTGGAGGGTTTTTCATGTTGTTTTGTAACTCTTAAAATAGTGACATAATTTGACTGTTTACTCTGTTTACATTTCACCTGAAAGAAAAAGCTGATAGAAAAGTACAGAGATGAACATCGTTTTACACTCAAAGACATCTGTGTGAACACGAGTGGATAATATGTCATGAATGTTTCAGCATTTTTCAGCCTTATCATTATCTGGTGCAGTTTTGGCGTTTTTCAAATGCACAGTCAAACACAAGACCCAAAACCAAAAAGATCCAAAAATGAGCCAATGGAACTTCTGGTTATAGCTTGACTGGCAGCTGGAACCATTACAATAATCACTCTGATATATCTAATGTGACTAATTATTCAACAACAAGTATGAAACATGAGCAAAAACATCATAAATGTACTAAGAACTAATTCTAAAAATAGCAGTCATATCATTAATATACCATTGTAGTTTACTCTTACTGGTCATTTAATTTAGCTTGGAGACTTTGTTCTCATTTGAAACAAGTAATTCATTAAATTTCCATTAGCATCTAATGCAAGTATTACCAAAGACACAGGAGTGGTCCCTTGAGCATCATTATGTCCTGTTTGTACCAGATGGAGCAAACAAACATTGGGCTGAAAAGTAATGGAATGTTCCTGTAAAACATAATTTGAGACAATGCATACATGCATCAAATGTTGACAGAAAGTGGCACTTTCAAAGTTTATCTTCCTGAGCAGATCCTTATCTGTTCATATTGCACATCTGGACTTTGTGATCGGAAGACTGTAGAAAAATCAGGAAATCCCTAATCATTTAATAAAAGCAGAGAAATGTCATTAGTAGATGGGTTGTAGATTTGTTGATTTTATTCCTAAACTTATGGTCTACTTTAAAAGGACCCAAGTCCTTCATTGTCCTTGTATCTTCTTTTATTGACCTGTTTGGTTTAATGCACCAAAAAATTATTTTTACACGACTATGATTAAACGGTCTGTTTTGTCACTGTGTCTTTAAGTCCGATATATGCATTGTTGTCTGTTTAATGAAGTAAAGTAGCCATTTTTGTCAAGGATTCCTCAGTGGTGCCATTGGCAGTACTGGAATTTGAAACCACCACCTTCTGATTACAGCTTTCTTTTTCAAATGCCATTTCATCACCATCACTTACGAGGTTTTACAAAGAATCTACAAACACAGACTCAAATACAATTTCCGAAATTAGAACACCTGGACAGGAGAGGACACACGAACTAAACACAGGTGAACAGGATAACAAGGGGACGGGCCAGTACCTAAACAATCTCACATGGAACATGGAGAATGTAAACAAAAACAAACAAGAAAACAGGGAAAGACAGAAGTTTACAAAAACATCAAACAGAAAAAGACAGTACATCAAAGAAACTTTGATTTCACACGAAAATACATCTTGCCAAAAAATGCTGTAAGAAACATTGTGATGCTTATGGACAGAATGTGAATAATGCGTAATTAGAATGGACTATGGACTCTGACTCATTCCACTAAGTTCTTGTGTGAGGAAGCGCTGCAGCACCTCAGCAGACAGAGACACATTTACATGCCTGATGACTCCAATGTGTGTCTGATCGTAAGTCCGTTCCCAACAAACACATCATCACACAAGTCGGTTCTCACCAAACACATTGTCACTTTATCAGAAACCCCTCTACTTCACTGGTGTACAGTTAGAGACTGTGGCCCATCTGTTCATGCCCAGTTTGTGTGTTCCATCCTGTAGCTCTTCATGACTACATTCAACCTGGCAGAGACACTGACACTGGTTACACTCATTCCAGCTCACTACTCACACACACACACTACGATGCCACTGCCAGGTCAGTATCATGGCCATGAATCTGAATAATATCAGGTCAGCAGCAGACAGAAACTGACCAGTGACAAACCATGCAGAGGAAGGCAGTTGCTGTTAATTGAGCCATTAGTGGACCTATAGGTAGGCCAATGAGTGCAAGATAGGTGTTTCCAACAAAGTACAATAAAGTCTAATAATGTTCATTTGTTTATTCCCTTCATTCATTCACCTGTCTATTTTATCGCTTTCATTTGATTTTTCTACTTTAGTTCTCTCTCTCTCTCTCTCTCTCTCTCTCTCTCTCTCTCTCTCTCTCTCTCTGTCTCTCTGTCTCTCTCTCTTTCTGTCTCTCTCTTTCTTACTTTCTTTCCTGGTCAATCATTCATTCATACTTAATTAATTAATACTTCATTCATTTATTCATGCATAAATACCTCTGTCCATTTCCATCATGCGCAAAACCATCTGTTTTCTTTCTTTCTTTCTTTGCTTTTTTTTACCTGTCCTTAATTAATTATTTGATTAATTGTTTAATGGTCCCTTCTTTCTTTCACTTTCTCTTTCACGTTCTTCCCTTTTTTATATTTCTTTTTTTGGTTCATTTGTTTTCTTTCCTTCCCTCCATTCTTCTGATCTTTCTGTCTGCAGTGAATCAGTGTTTGACTGCTTCCAGTGCTGATAAAAATGATGCTCCTGCTCCGGTATGCCACATTCATGAACATCTAATCTACATTATTTATACTGAAGCTAAATCCGACAGCCTCAGATGCGAACAAGCACTGTCGCCGTGGTTCTGCCTCTCTCCCTGAGTGATGGACTAACACCAGTGATGCGCTAACACAGTCTGAGGCAGGCCCAGAAAGTGTCTTCCTAAAAAAAGAGACAGAAAAAGGGAGAAAATGACATTCATTAAAAGAGAACATTTCCTGAGGCCTCACCATTGATGAAAGGTGGGGGAGAATAGAAGACCTCCCGCTAATCTGGAGCTGAAAAGCTGCTAGAAGGGATGCAGCAGATTAGCAATGACGAAGCTCAGAGTGCATGATGGATCAGGAGCTGGTATTATTCACTGAGGAAACTGAAACTTTAATTCTTAGAAACTGAAAGTTGTTGATGTTTATACCAGTGAAGTTACAAATTTACTACATAGTTGCATAGTTAAGTACATTTACATTCGTTTTGCATTCTGTATTGATTAAAAACACTTTTCTAAGTTTCACAGTCACTAATATGAAACATGTAAAGGATGACTACACAAAATGACCACGAACAAAAGTTCGTACCTTCTCATCAAATTCAAATTGTCCGTCCATCCAAGAATCATCCTTTACATTTTTGTTATGTTTCCTATTTTTAAACAGTGTGTTTAATTAACACACAGACATATCTAGAGACAATTTAGCATCTCCAAGTCACCTGCATGTCTTTGGTCTGTGGGAGGAAACAGAATCTAGAAGAAACCCACGCTGAACATACAAAACCCACAAAGAATGGACCTGAAATCAGCCTGGTATCGAACACAAGACCTTCTTGTTACCCACCGTGCCCATTCCAAACTGTAATAAAACAAATTTCCATAATTTGCACTTCAGAATATGCATGAAAATGTATAAGAAAATGTATAAGGAATATATAAGACAACTACATATCCAGTTATTACATCACTGGATTTAATATTGGCAGTACAGCTTATAATAACAACCGATAACAAATGTTCACATGAGTCTGATATACTAATAATCTAATTAGTCCATTGAAACCTCTTCATTCCAGCCATCTACAGAGATCAAAGAACATAAGGAAAATGTTGGGTGCCCTGATCTGCCTTTTTCCTTGCACTGTAACAAAGGATGAGTTACCGACTCTTTTATACCAGTGCAACCCTTGCAAGCTTTTTCCTGAACCCACATGTTCCAGTGGTTTTGCTGCACTTATCCAGCCTGGTTGCGCTTCTGCTGGGCCGCTTTGTGCTGAAGCGAGAGTCTGTCTGTGGTCTGCACACAACAACACATGCAAAGCACACACACACACCAAACCCAATATGACACACACTGTCCCTTTAATGAATGGTTTCTATAGCAACCCCACAATTCTGCCTCCCAACTTCCCTAAGCTTTGGCAGTAAGGGCTGGTGGAGAGAGAACTTAGCAGTAGATAAATGTCTCAAATGTAGGATTCATGGGAGGAAAGCCAATTAAAGGCGATTGGTATGTCTATCCATGCTGTTCTCATGGAGTTCGTTTGCAGAGCTGTATAATAATTTTGAAATACCATTAACGCAGCATAAATCTCTGCATAAAGCTTAGTTTGACACAGCAGTCTAGGCACTTTGCAGCAGATTTGGTCCGTTCAGGCCACTGAAACAACAGCTCTGTGGTTGGACATGGTCTTGCGGACTGCATGTGTCTGTGTGATAAAGCATTTGGTCTAGATTTGATCTAACCGTGAGCTTTAGCAGCAGTGGTGCAAAGGGTTAAAGTAACATCTGCTGAATGAAAGGGAAGCAGTGAAAAAACATTTTAGCTGCAGGTTACTAGTTTTTGAATAATTTATAGGACTTACTGCAGAATTTAAAAATGTTACTGTATAATGTGTGATAGCAGGTGAATAATTAATATAATAATACTTATCACAGAATATTTTGTTACTGAATACATTTCTGAAAAAATTATAGTAATCACTAAATAATTTAAAGCACTAATTGATAGTAGCAAATTAATCATTCACAGTAATTATTACAGTAGATGCTGAATTATTTGTAGTAGTTACTGAATAATTAATATTAGTTCGTGAACAATGCAAAGTACTAGATAATGAGTAGTATGATTAATTGCTGAATAATAAACCTACATTTTTAGTGTTAATATAATTTGGGTTAAGTCGTCCCTTCCAGTCCAAGTCCAGTCCCCTAAGCAGTATCGCAACATTTATGCAGACATCAGTTTAATTGAAAGGAAAAACTAAACCCCTGCTGCAGCTCCCACCCAGTGAGAGCAGAACTCATCCAACACTAAATTTAGATGTTTCATTTTTTGTACTTATGAAAAAAAAAAAAGATAAATGTATATTAGTCCCATGGGTGGGAAATTTGTATTGTTACAATACAATATAACAATATAATATAAAACTAACTGTACACTATATAAATATATTTAAAAAAATAAAATAAAATAAAAAATAAATATATATATATATATATATATATGTGTGTGTGTGTGTGTGTCTGTGTGTGTGTGTGTGTGTGTGTGTGTGTGTGTACTTATGTCTCACTGCAGTTTATTTTCTGTGCCCATATTTTTAAGATAAAAAATTACCCCAAATTCTTTTCCTTTTCCTGCAGCAGACAGCAAGTGGATTTACTGCAGAGAACATGTTGACGCACTTCTCCTGATTCTATCTAGTTTATTTATGCTCAGATCTATTCTGCGGTTTTGTAGTTCCTAATATAGCAGTTCTCTCCCTGATCACACCGAAGTACTCCCAGTAGGAGAAGAGCAGCATGCACTGTATTGAAATGTGAGTGACGGCCATGCAGTTGTCAACTGCCTGCTCTGTAAGGCCCGGCGTGAGAGCGTTTATACTGCTCTGAACAGATAAAGGTCATGCTGGCTTTCATCCGTTGGCCAGTTAACACGGCAGGGGACCTGCCACACTCTCCATGACCACACAGAGCCAGTGAAAGAGTCTAGTCAAGAGTCTAACATTTTGTTCATTTGACAGATTTCCATTTCATTTATAAAGTATATATGAATATGTTTTCATATATATTCATAGAAAAAGAGAGAGATAGTTATATATGAAATATTATTAGTGGGGCTGGGCATGTTAATGTGTTATAATCGCGTTATTATCGTGTTAACGCATTATTTACTTTTTTTTACAATAATTTTATCGCGCTGTAACGCAGATTTTTAAAAATCCTTTTATTTTGAAAGTTTGTTTCTTTTTTGGGCACATGGGTGAGTGCAGCGCACAGCTATACGTCTTAGCTAGTTTTTGCGTCCCATTACGTCTTAGCTAGTTCAGGCGTCCCATTACTTTTGTCCATATTCCATCCATCTATCCATTATGTACCCCTTTGTTCCGCACTCGGGGTCAGGGGGTGAGGGGGTGGAGCCTATGCCAGCTGCAGTGGCCGAAGGCGGGGTACACCCTGGACAGTCGCCAGCACACTGCAGTGCCACATACAGAGACAGACAACCATTCACACTCACAATCACACCTAGTGGCAATTTAGCGTGCTCAATCGACCTCTCCCCAATGCATGCATGTTCTTGGTGGCGGGGGGAAACCGGAGTTCCCAGAGCAAAACATGTATAAAAAGTACCAGGATGTGCAATCATACTTTTATATACGACTGCATGCATGTCACCACTATTTGAAAAACAACATTGTATCCCCAAAAAAGTAATTTTACAGGGGAAGGAGACAATAATAATAGTGACTTATTAATGTAAATTAAAATGGTGAGATCTCTTTGTTGCTTTGAATCTTTTTTATTGGTCCATTCATCTTTAAATTTCGGCTGCTGGCACTTTTATATAAGGTAAAAACGACAAATATATAAAAGTATAAATCCACATTGCTCCAACTGTTTTTCACAGTTGCCCGAGGATATACTGAGATGGAAAAGAGTGTTGGATGTTCAGTTGTACGAGGTCTCAATCAGCTGATACATCTTTTTTCGTGAGTATATCTGAGAATGTGCTCTACATTCTCAGATATACTCACGAAAAAAGATGTATCAGCTGATTTAAATCATTCATCACTTTTTGATAAATAAAGACATGAAGGTTGTGGACAACTTCTGGGTCCCTCAATCCACTGAAGCTTGTCTCTTTATTCCACTGTGTAAAGCCTGAGATTACTGTACAGCTGGAGCGCTCTGCAGGCTGTAAATTCCAGTCTCCTTTAGATTCAAACTTTTATTTGACTTTTAATGAAAGTTTGTGCTTCTTGGTTAAAATTTGCTTCACTGTTTTATGATTGTTGGGATCCAGCAGATTTACCGATACTGCTCAGAAAATGATTAAGCTTGGGGACCCTCACAACAGCAGAATATCTGAGAAAATACTGCAACACTCCTGTCCCCTTAATCCGTTAGAACACTGTAGGTTGAATATGCAAATATATGTCAAAACATTCTATGTAAAAATGTTCTATTTTTTGTGTCATCACAAGAGCTTAAATTCAAAACACAGCTTAGTGTCCATCGGTGGACTGTATGGACTGAGCAGCAAATGTTACTGATTACAAGAGAGAACAGTTTAGTGTTCCATGACATGGGCCCTTTAAAGTCAATGAAGCATCAGGATTGCAATTCTGTCAAGTTGTAGCTTTCAACCTCACTCCACACGAGATTAGAGAGTTGTTTGCTTTCCTGAAAGGCTTCTGAAGGCAGAACGCGTAAAACACAAAGCCATCTCCGACGCTTGGTTAAATTAAAAAGGCGCCGTAATCAAGTACCTGTCTCTGAGCTGCAGCAATTACCTGCAGCTCCTAGACAAAACAAATCCCGGCCCACAGCTTCGTCCCGCTGCTCAGAGACCTGCCAGCTCAGTTCATTTGGACCTGTGGAGATAAAATCAGTCATTTGGCTGTTTGAGAGATCTGTAGTGACTCACACTTGTTGCATAATGTTCATTCAGGAAACATCACAGACCTGTGTGTGCTGCTGCTGTCTGGAACTCGAAAGAAAAAGAACAACAGAACATTCTTTACTGGATGAAGAATACAAAGCCTGTTGTAAAATGGAAGGTAACATGCTAAATTGATTGCTAAGTTGGTTGTCACTGGTATTAAAGTGATAGCATAGATTAGCCTCCACTTACAGTTGGGCCTCAGACATTTATTCATTATGTGAAAGGGGGAGAAACACCCTGTACAGGTCGCGAGGCCTTTCCCTTTTTCCAAATGTACTTGATCAGCCAAGCCTTTAGCATATGACCTCCAAATTGTCTGTGGCTCATGTAGCTAGCAACTAATGGAGGTTCATGTGCTAGCTATTGGCACTGTGCTAGCTCTTTTATTTCTTATGACTGAGCATGTAGAGAGTTGATACTCATTGGGGAATGCTCTGCCTTTCTGGCTTATTAATGCAATATACACATTTGTTATAGGAGCTTTTTTATACATTTATTATAAGATATGTCATTTCTGTCAAATATAACAGGCTGAGTATTTTTTGTCTTCTACGGTTTCAATGAATAGCTTTGGGTCACTGATCGTTAGTTCTTACCTTTATGAAAGACAGCATATGTTCAATATCTCCTTACATTCTGCATGTATTTGGCCTTATGCTTGCATTTTATATGTTTTTTCCCTCTAAGTTCACTTTTGACAATGGGTTTATGCACTAAAAATACTTCCAGCCTATTTATGCTTTAAAATAAAATCTGTTTTTGATACTATGCTTTTGAGACTTGTATATGACTTCTATTTTGATTGGCTGCCCCATTTTACAATTCATTAAAAAAAACAAAGAAGCAGAGTCCTTACAACTGAGTGTTTAAAGCACTGTAGGCTGAATATGCACATCAATGTATATATAGTCCACTCTGAAACACTCAGTATTACATATATGAATGTTCAATTCTGTTCAATTCAAAAAGCACGAATTTGCTTGACAAGAAGAGGCTTCTGACTTTAGTAGATTAAGGCCTGGTTTCCCAGACAGAGATTAAGACTAGTCCTGGACTATATTTCTCTTTCAATGGAAAATCTCCATTCATGACACTGTTTAGTGCAGGACTAGGCTTAATCCCCGTCTGGGAAACTGCTCCTAAATGTTTAAGGGTGGTCTCTTCCACAAGCAGAACACCAGGGGGCGCTGTGACAGTACAGGGGTTGGTTTTGGTTGTCGAATGTGTCTTGGAGAGATATATGCATTCCACTGATATTACCTGTAGCTCAAATGCATCTCAGACCTCCCCCTGAAGTGGTGTGACTGACTGGACTTATATCTGTTTTAAAGAACTGTGTTTAAAACTTAAATGTTAATGCGCCTCAACCTCATCCAGATATAACCATAATATTGAGGATACATGAGGCATCCAGGTGTAAACAGGGTCTTAGCTGATCTGCCACATTTGAGCTGAAATTGTGTATTTTATTTGTGATTGAAATATTGCTTTAATATACAGGGTTTTATTCAGTGTTCGGCTTCATCAGCTAGTTTTTTGTTTTGGCATGAGCTGCTGACCTAAACCACCAGGACCCACCGCGCATGTCATGGGAAAGAGGTATATGTTGAGCACTACTGAAATGTGCCTCTGATGCTCAGCCTTGCCATATGCCGTATCATGCTTGAGTGTTAATCATATCATTCCGCTCCAGCCTTGATCCTGTGCTCAAATGGCTGCTGTCCAGAAGCACGTTTATTTCGTCCCACATTTTCAAGATATCATATCACCACACTGTAAATGCAAAGACAGAGCAGAAGACGGAAATAAGTTATGATTAAGTCCCACTTTAATAACTGGTAACTTACAGCAGAAACCTATGGAAATTTACTCATGCAATGACAGTGATCTAACGAACAGGACATTTTGTCCCATAACTTACTTACACACGTGTGAAAGGTGCACTGTAACAGGGGGTGTATAATTGTCTGAATTGTGAGAATAAAGGACAGGAATTTTCCACATACGTAGCTTGTTGTAGTGGGAAGCTTGTGTTGTGAAATGGTAACCTGACCTGGTCCAGCACATATAAGAACCCTGAACTAAGAAAATCCCTTATAAGTAGTCCATCAGTGTTGTATTTTATCAGGAGGCAGCAGAGCTCAGTTTAAAAGCTTTAAAACAACCTGTTATTTTATCCATGAACACAACACTGGCCCACACGACCTCAATTATGGCTCATGCACATCATTTTAAAGGTATAATCAATAATAATGATATTGTTTTACTAACTGCTCAGCCAGAGGGTTAACATACTGCAGGCCTTTTACAAGCATTGCTCCATCTCCTCTCGTTTTCATGTTCAGTTTTTAGAGCGATTGAAATTAAATCACTCTGCACTGATACCTGGGGTTTTGATGATTCTCTGATGGTCTTTGTTCTTCTTCTTTTTCAGTGAAAGAAGGAAAAGTCAAGTATGTTAACCAGTGCTTTGCCCCATCAGCCTAAAAAAAGTTTTAAACAAATAAGGACTCCGGTTCTGGAAAGGACCCCCACAAAATGCTAATTTTTTCACTTTTCTGCAAAACAGATGTCAACAACCTCCCACAGATTTCTGTAGGCCTCCACACATATGGGACAAAAGCTGAAAGAAGGCAAAAATACTTAATAACTACATTAATTATCCGTCACTTGCGTATCCACTTTTTTTTCTAAAAGGTTCTCTCAGTCTTTCTCATGTTCTGTCTCCTCATGCTGTTTAAACATAAAGTATCACTCCAGGTGTGAAAGGCCTTTTACAGTCCAATATAGATGGTATAGGATTTATAAGATTTAGGCCTGAAAGCAAGGCTGTGCTGAAACTCTGCAGTGTAATTTAATATTATTTTCACTGCTCCTCTCTATTAGAACTGTCCTCTGTGTGTGATGTAATTACATTATAATTGCACTAACCGAAGCGCATGTGTAGTAGATCAGTCAAGGTCTTCTCCAAGTCTGATCTATTTATAGTCACACTGAAGAAGCTGTCAGCTCTAATTATAGTAAATAACACAACAACGCTGCCATGGAGGGCACAGACAGCACGTGCTTTGGTTAAAACTCACATGTTCACCTTTTTTTTATATGTAATGTGAAAGATCATGTATTCCGATATCCACCCGTTCGATGGAGGTTATTCAGTATGAGTGGATATTATATTATATTATATTATATTATATTATATTATATTATATTATATTTATACCCAAACCTTTTGCACCAGACTGCAGCTAAAAAAAAGAAATCTCTTAAAAACTGACCAGCACATTCGCATTTAAACTACTGTATTGTTTGTTGATTGCCCTTTTACATATATGGAAATTATAATGACATTGTAAAGCACAATAAATGCTCATAAACAGGTTGGATTGCAGATGGACTAAATGATGTATTGCCGTTATTTACGCATTAACTGTTTTTATAACCACTACTTCTAGTCAGTATCTAACCTGCATTACCAATAAATTATATGCAAACGATTATGATGTACAATACACAAGAGTTCGGCCACTGAATTGTTTAATAAAGTAGTGATGGGCAGTCAGTGAATTAGCAGGTAATAGGCTGATGAGGCCCAATAACGACTATAAAAGTACATGTCTGTTCAGTTATCCAAATAGTTGGTGTTAATGAATCAGAAATCTAAACATCTGAGTAAAACCTTCTCAAAAATATGTTTTTTGTCTTAATATATATTTTCTCTCTTAATTTTTGTAAAATCTGTCTTAATAAATACCAAATTGTCAGCTACTCTCAGCATGTAAAACAACTGTTTAACTTACAAGTTGAAAAAATGTTGACATGACATTTAATTGCAATCAATTTGGAAATGTATAGCAATGTATTATTGTGTTCAGTATAGATAGCTTGGTTGATGTAGTGATGTAGCAGTTTTTCCCCTAATAAAGGTCAAGATGATCTTCTGAACCAAATCGAGCCTTTGGATCTCTATGTACATGCACTTAATCCAGCAATCAGTTTGTGGCATCTGCCCAGCACGTGTTAGTTGTACCTGTGTGCATCCAAAGCATCCAAAGATTAAGCGTGTTTTTGCAGTCTGACGTTCGGCCTGGGACCCTACACCATATCTTAACAAACATCATGCAGAAAATGATGGTGACTTTCGAAATCTACAAAGATCAATTCTTCCTCAATAAGACCAGCTACAACAGTTTTTGGGACATATTTATTTTCATTGTGCAACTATTTATATAACAGCCTGTATAAGAACTGCCAATTCGCTATTTACTTTGGGCTTCACCGCCCTTGCTGCTGTGTAAAAAGCAGCAAGCTGGCACAGGTAAGTGGAGCACACTCTGCAGAACAGGGTGTGGGGGTATTCCTACCAACCAATCACAAATAATCATGTGGGAACACTTCCCATACGAATAAAAGTAAAACGTGCTCTTGTGGCTGAGGATGAATGCTTAGCAAGTCCCTCGGCCGTATAACTGATGGTGGAAATGAACGAGATAGTGAGGAACATTTTGGTTCTATTTGAACTCTTGTTCTTGATGCCAAGGTCTTTGAATGCAAGAGCACATTTTCTGTCATTAAGCATCAAATCCTATTTGGAGTGAATAGTACAATCAGCAACAACTGCCTTAACCTAAATGCTGTTCTCTGAGTTTTTGTTTTAAGTAAAAGAATTTTTAAATTTCCATCTATGTAAAGTTTACATGCTGTCCTTATATGCTAACCAGTTTTTAGACTGTCTTGTGTGGGCGTGGGCACCTGAGGCCCACCCACACAGTGATGGACCTGTTCAAATCTGTCAGTATAGAATGTTAATAGAATAAAGACTATTCAGGGAGCAGAGCTGTCTAAGTGTTAGCCTGATCTTTGGGAGGTCATGTGTTCAATCATCAACAAAGCCACCATTGGTCGGGAACCCAGGAGAGTTGTCTTTATCTCTAGTTATGGGTGGGTAGGATTGTTCTCTCTCTCAACATCCCCCAACATGTTGCAATTCAACATCTCAAAAAATCTGATGTGTCTCAGAGGAACCTGTGTTGGTAGTATCATGTTACTGGGGGAGTCCTAGCTAGTGGGTGAAACTGAACACGACTAAATCCTTTAGAAAAAATGAAAAAGAAAAATGAATTTATTGTTTTGTATTAGTATATAAATAACAGAGCAATGCCAGGAAAATGTGCAGCCAAATGACAATTCTAAGCGGTTGAAGATCGTTAACTTCCATGCAATAACCAACTTGCAAATATTTCATGGAATGCAGCCTGCCCAAAGAGGTGAGGTTACCAAGGTTACATCCCATGGTAATAAAGCCTTGCTCCAGAACTGTGTGAGATATCCAGGGCTTCAGGGGTTGGAGATTACGGAGGCATTGATAATACAGAGCAGAACATGTAATAGAAAAAGAGCTTTATTGTGTTTATTGGGTTATTGGAAAAGTCTAATGTAATTTAAATACAAGAAGTCATCGACACAACTGACGACTTGGTGAAACTGTCGTGTCAGATTCTCTGTTATGTCTGAGACACACAAAGAAATCTGATCTACAAACACTGGCAAGACAAAGTAAACATGCAGCTGAAATTAAATTAGTCCATTTGCACAGAATATACACAGGAAGAAAGTTCCGCACAGCAAAAACAGCCGCCAAACTCTTTAGTTTCTGTAAACATCTCATCTAATTACAAAGTGGTCTAAAAATTGCTCTGGTGATTTGAACAGTTCAAGCAGATTTTAAAAACCACAATGCGCTTCGTGCCTACATTCGCGAGAGATCTCAAGAGATGTGTCTTTGTCTGAGAGAAAAGCTTGAGGTACATTCACTAGGATTTGCTATACTGTGTGTCCAAATGTTTGTAGATGCCTCTCTCATACAGTATTTCTTCTGAAATCATAGGTGTTAACAGTGGAGTGACAGCTTCTGGGAGGCTTTACACAAGCAGTTGGAACATTGGCGTGAGGATTTGGTTGCAGTCTTGAAAGGATTAATAAGAGCAGAGGTCATGTATTGATGCTGGATGATTTGTTATGGATAAATGCAGTTCCAACACCACACAGCCCACCAGGGATGAGTGAGTATTGGTTGGTGGTAGTTTATCAACCTGTTACTTTTGTTTGTTAAGGGGCGGGGGGGAGGGGGGTGGGGGGTTGACAGGTTTGGTGTGGCTGTAGGTCCTCCAGAGACCTATTTTATTGGTTGCTGTTTCTAAACTGAGTGTAAAGGGGCTTCCAGGTACTTTTGGGCACACAGTGTAGCTAAATGGTTAAGACCATGATTTTGGGTGCTGATCACCCCCCATCTGTGTCTACAGCTCAGTTGAAGCTACTGTTAGACTGGGACTAATAAGGCCTACAACAGGGGCACCTTAGCAAAGTGTTTTATGGGCACTGTACACAGATTTAGCTGAGTCTTTGGTTGAATTATGTGTTCAATGGGAATGTTATATTTGTCTTTTTCTACCTTTCTCTCCTAGGTTGGGCTTAAAGTGATATATTGGCCAAGGAAACTACATAGTCTTCTTTCCCGTTTCTTCAAACTTAGTCAGTCAGCCAAGTCATGTTCAGTGCACTGGAGATCAGAATCAGAATCAGAATCAGAAAATTTTATTGATCCCAGAGGAAATTGCTTGGATAGGAAGCTAATACACATAATGGAAGTTACCACTAATCGGTGGTCAACTAGTCCAGATTAATGCTTAAATAGCCCAGCAGGCAAGTTTTTTCAGCTGTACACGAAACCCAAAGAACTTTATGGATATGAAAATACTAGACAATTAAAAAATATAAATCCAATTCCATCACAAGCTGCATAAAATCACATTGAAACAGACAACATAGGGTCCAAGAACTGCTTGCTTGAACAGCAAACCGACTTGAGTGTTATTTTAAAGCTTATGTCACTTACTTCCTACTAAGGGGTTTCAGATAAATTCTTGAAAGGCAGCTATTTCATACTTAGCTATGTTATATTTTGGCATATCCAATGCAATGCAAACATCACATCTCAAATACAACATCTGCTAATAGGACCTGGGAGAATGTTTCTAATGTAATGCCTTTCACTGATGTCCCTGGAACACCACTTTTTTTCAGGTCAACTAGGAAATTTTGCAACCTCTATTTTATACTCCACCAATTAGCACCATGCAACCACACAAATGACCATTATTTCAGACAACATTCAGGCTGCTGGGACTGTTAATTTTGTGTTAATTTGGACAGATAACGGCAGACACAGTGCCTGAAACTATGTCAACATTAAACCCCATAAACATAAGATCTAATGATAAAACTAAAGAAGCAAATTTCAGACACCAAACATGCATTGGCTGATCAACTCCATTTGGGGTAGGACTGTATATTTTTTTTGGCCTATCACTTCAGTCTAGAGTCTAGAACACATTCTATGTTACACTCACTTCACTGAGGCGCTATGACTTCCTTCTTCCAGCCATGTAACCTAAAGCTGGTGGTGTGTAGAACTTCACTTTTAGACAGGTCCCAATGGGTAGAATATAAATTTATGATAATGCTCATACACCCACACATGTGCACACTCACACACACACACACACACACACACACACACACACACACACACACACACACACACCAAAGACTGCAGACTTCCATTTATGTAACAGTATTTCTTAGCAAGCAACAGAAAAAGTTTCTCTCTCTTATTTCCTTTCCTCCCTGTGACAGGAGGGCTTGCTGTCACATCATATCAAACTTCAAACACAGAGGAAATCATGGGAGCGACCTTTAGCATAATCCAACCCATCTTACAGTCAGAACTGTTGGCCAAACCGCAGCCTTATAGCTTGTCTATAGCAATACATGCAGTATCCTTCCAGTTTTGTGCATGAGCATCTTATTCACATACTTAGGTTTTACATTTGTTTAGGAAGTTTGGGGAACTGTTTGAAACTGTATATTGGAGATTAAATAATGCTACAATCTTTAAATGCTTCTTAAATGACTCTTGGCTTGGATATGCGGTTGTAGGAAAACACCTTTAATTAGTATTAAATCAATCAGAAACAATATTCTTCCATTTCCATTCAACTCTAAACAAATCATTCCTAAACCAGTTAAAAGACAATGAATAGGTGGTTACACAGCATATAGGCCTAACTGAATTCAAAAATAGTTTTGGAAAGCTATTGGCTTTATTAATAAAGCTGTTATTAAGGTACGTTAGATCATAACAAGTAGGAATGCAGTGTTAACTGATTGTTGACTGGAGCTGCTAGAGTTACAACACATTAAGAATGCATTAATGATGCAAAAAGTGACCCTTATTATTTAACAGCACTGATGTTCTCTCCTAGTTTAAACAACCTATAGCACAGCAGGCTAATCGTGCACTGTTGTTTTGATATAACTGTGATTGCACCCTCTCATTCATATGCAGCTTTTAAATGTCTTTTTAAAAACATCTTTGACAGATGGTGCTGGAAAGCGCTTGTATTAGATCTATGGATAAATCAACAAGTAGCAAACTAACAAAAGCATGGGAAAGCAGTGGAAAGCTCCAGCTCCCCCTTCAATCCACAAGCTGTATAAATAAGAGAGGAAAGCTAAAATCACAGAGGAGCAGGTATCATAGACTGTATCTGTGATATACCTTCACTGACTGTATACATAATAAATATGATATATACACTCACTGACTGTATATATGACACTTTGGTAATGAGAATTAGACACTGTGTTCACTCCATGGAGATCACCTGATGGGCATGTTCACATTAAGGTAAATCCTGCATCAAATAACTCAATTAGAATAGTAACTAAATGCATTTCTAATATATGAAAAAAATGTGATCATCACAATGAATTATTGTAAAATCAATTAATTAATGTGATGTTTATATAAAAACATTTAGAGGTTTTGAAGTAAGACATCAATAATAAATTAACTGGTGACATGGAAAGAAAGAAAAAAAAATTCCACACACAATTCGCACATACAATTTACAATATAAGTTTTTTTTAACAAAATAGTTTTTTTAGGGACCAGAATTCTTTTTGACATGTTTTTTCTGAAGAGTGCAGGCAGACAAAACTTATCTTTCAGAAGTACCAAAATAGTGCTGTTTCAGGATTTGGGAAAATGGGTTTTGGCTGTTTTAATAAGATAGGTGCCTCCTGTGCAGCTGCTTTGCTTTCTCTAAATATAATAAACCTTGTTTCACTGGGCAAAACCACTCCAAAGTCTCTTCAACATCTGCTGACAAAGGCTACTTATTAAATTTGGCATAAAGCGATGTAAACTATGAATGTGTGGACACAGTGCTAAGCATGTTAAAGTCACAGAAATTATAATTATAAATGCATAAACCACAGAAATGTAGAAATGAGATATGTAAATCTGTAGTAAAGTAAAGTAAACCCCTCCCTATAACCTTCACTGATCACACCATACATTTTATTGTGACACTAAGTTTAGAAAGTCAATGAGATTAATTAAACTGATTTTCTCTTCACCTAGTGGAAGAATAACTCAGTTTCTGATTGGTAGGATTTGGAGCTATTTTCAAAATCCTTGTGACGACAGCTTTTCTGATATTTTGTGTTTAGCGTGGACTTCATAAAATGTTTTAGTTTGTAAATGCAAATACAGTATTTACACTATATGGCCAAAAGTATATGGACACCCCTGTGTCTAAAGTGTATGGACAACCCTGTATATGGATACCCCTGTGTTTAAAACACACCCATTGCTAACAGATGTATTAAGTCTAGCAAATACCCAGCAGCCTGGTCACCAGAACCATTATATCCTTTCTAAAAATCATTCATTTTGCCGCCCCCCCCCACTTATCCACACAGCAATTTGCATGAAGGAAACACGTAAGATCCGGAGTGCAGAGATTCAAACTACCTATGGAAGCCCAAGAAATGTGAATGAACAGCTTTATCATGGCTGAGCAGCTACACACAAGCCTGAGAACACTACAGGCAATGCCAAGTTTTGGCTAGAGTGGTGAATCATGCTTTGCTATTTGGCAGTCTGATGGATGAACCTAGGTTTGGTCAGTGCCAGGACAATGCTACCAGATGAAAAACACTGTGCTAACAGTTAAGTTTGGTGGGGAAGGAGTAATGGGCTGGGACTGTTTTTTAGGGTTTGGACTCGATGCCTTGATTCCAGTAAAGGGTTATGTGAACACTACAGCATGCAGAGAACATTTCTGGCTTTCACCTTTGTGGCAACAGTTTGGGGAAGGCCCTTCAGCTTAAAATGAGGTCCTAAAATTTCCACAGACACACTCCAAAAACTTGTGGAAAGCCTTCCCAGAAGACTGAAGGCTATTATAGCTGCAAAGGTGTCCAATAAGCTTATATAGATATAGTGGTCAGGTGTCTACATACCTTTGGCCATATAGTGTAATTTAAGAAACTCCTAAAAGCCTTACTTCATATTTGCCCACTTTTGAAAGCTAAAAGCATCCATTTTACCTGCTGGACATTTCTCAAGTTTTATAACATCTTGACATTTCACAATATGCCTAATTAACCCAGTAAGCCAGAAGAGTACAAAATGCACTGGGAGTTGTTCTGAAATACTGATTGGAAAAAAGAGCATAAATACTGTATACCAGAAAGTGGGAAAACATATTCAAGTAACATTCAGTAACTTCTCTATTGCCACTTTCCCTTTGCTTTGCATATACCTACTTCAGAACACATAACACCATTCCAGATAACATTTTAGACAGCATGTTTCAGCATAAATACAGATTAAGACAGCAAGATATCTGAATTATAGGCAACAAATCTAATAGTTTCCTTTATGAGAAAATATTATAAAACTATTTGACTTTGTTCTAGATGTTTGTACTTATAGTAATCAAAGTGAAATTATTTTGTGGCACCTTGTTGCTGTACTTCTCAACACAGGCAAAATTATAACTTCATATAAATAAAAGTCTCTAGTATAAGATTCTCACAATAGTCTCAGATATTGGATAATGCTTTTACTTTTCTGTTGAAAAAAACAATGTAGTGCCTGAGAAAAAGAACCTCAAAATAAGGACTATTCAATTCCAGAAATTCTGCACTCAGATTCAGATTCCAAGTCAAATCCAAGAGTCGATTCCTAGAATTGGTTCCACAATCTGTGAATCAAAAATTCAAGATATGAGCTCCTTTAACTGTGATTTAACAAGAAACTGATGGCAAAACTTACGTGTAAATTGAATTCAGAAAAATGTCACGCTAGTTATGACCAGCTAAGCAGAATGTTTCTGCCACATATTTGCTCATGCAGTGTCGAGTCTTGTGAGTGAGAAATGTCACCAAAGTGTATTTTGTACATTATTCTAGTGGCAGAATACTCAAGACAGGTGGCAAATCTGTCTCTTTCACTACAGCAACACAGCAAAGCAGAACATTTTTGTACAGCTTTTGTTTTTACCACAGACATATGTACCATATTAACTGTAAGCATGAATAACCAATCCACTGGGTCCAGTGCTCAGAGGCCTCTGACTGTCAGGGGCAACTGGGGACCTCTTAAACCATTGTATTGCCATGGTATTATTGTAGATGATATTTGGATATTGAGATTGGGATTATATTGGGATTATATTATTGTACTTAAAATGGGATATCAGAAATAGTTTATTGGTTTGCATTTGGGGTTGACTGTCAGTTCTCAAAAGTTCAAGGAATCAACTCTTTTTGTGACTGACTCTCAGAAAAAACAAACAAACAAACAAAAAGCGGATCTAACTTATTATTCTATGGTATTTGATAGCAGTATGAAGGGTGGGGGTCATTATTTGAGGAGTGTACTTTTTTTGGTTATTTCCTTCTGGTGCTCCTAAGCAGTGGTTCTCAATCTCTGGGCTGGAGCTGGATAATGAGATGAGATGAATCAGGTGTGCGAGAGAGCAGTAGAAACTCAAAAAGGACCTGGATTGATTGCCACTGGTCTAAAAATATCCTGTGATTACTTTGCCCAGTTGGTTTTGCTAGCAAGCCATCTGCAATGCTGCAGTTTTCTAAAATGACTGTGTCGTGTATAATAGTGTAAAGCCATATACTCGTTCATCTTTGTACTGTACCACATTTTCAAGCAAAATCGCAACACAGCCAAGGTAAGGCATGGAACATCAACAGAATTGTACTTTTAATGAGAATTGCCACTGAATGTGCTCTACAGCCACATCTCAGATTTGCACTTGTAGCCTGCGGGGTGAGAAGTGGGTGCGAGTCAGACTATACTCGGTTGCCAAGCTGTAGTAACCATGGTAATCCTCGTGGGGATGGGAACCTCTTTTTTGGGCAAGAGGCTCACTTTCTGTTCCCAGATCACCATGGCAACAGCAAACAGCAATGGACCTCTGGTTATCTACCTGGAGTTCAGAGTTCAGAATCTCAGTGAAACCCCCTGCCCCATTCCCCCGTAAGCGTGGAGGGGTTCTTTGCCTTCAAAGCAAAGGGCACGCATGATGTTAAGGTGAGTTGTGAATTATCGTTAAGACAATAACCAAGCAGACGTTCCAGAAATAAATCAACACATGCAATTAATGTCCTTTAAGAGTTCCATAGGAATTAAGGCACTTTAGTTTTCTGACAGTAAAAAGCTGCACTGAACTGTAGGGTCAAAAGATATCAAGGTAACATTCTCTGGTCCAGATATCCTTTCAGTGCACCCGAAACATCTAAAAATGATTTTGGCCAACGAATACACATTCACCTTGATGCTTCATGGTGGTTCCTCGAACTCAGCTCTCCTATGAGTTCAGCTCACAGTCTCTTTCTTTAAAGGAGAAAATAGAAGACACTTTGCCAAGTCCCTAAAGAAGAGCAAGTAGAAAAGGCAAGAGCTGATTCTTCGTTGATTATGCAGAGCGGCATTGTGGGAAACCTCTTCATCTGATGCAGACTCAGGGGCATATTGGGCTCATTAGTGGGTTTCTTAAAAAGGTGTGGAGTTCAAGGGCTGGTGTGCAGCACCTGCAGGTCATCATCTTCATCATCAGGTGTATATTTAGTAATTGTCCTTACATCGGGCTGGTGTGCAAGTGGATTGGTCCCTGAATTAGGAGTATTGGGGGTGAAGGAGCATTGGAATTACACCCTTATACCATTGTAACCTTTGGCTAGGATCGCAAAACATGCCTTACTGCTCAGTTCTGATTTGTGCCTTGACTGTGTGATCTGGCTTTAGTGCGAACAGGTCAACAAAAAGGTGATCCAACAATTAAATTGGTGATAAAAGCACTGCAAGCCACTTCCCAAAATAATCAATAAATCATCTCTCCACTAACCACAGTCTTTGTCCTCTTTTTGTCTTCCAAGTTTCCAAGATATTAGAACTGCTGCATTTAGGCATTCACTTATTATTGCTGATCAGATCAGACCAGATTTTTGGACAGTGACCAAGATTTTAAACGAAAAATGTCTGCCCAAAATTGGTGTCCAGATTCCACCACTCACAAGATCTCCTCATCACACTGCTGGGGCTAGCAAGTGCTCCCTTCGAGAAACATTAAGCACCACTACACCTTTTAAAGTGTCATTTTGACAGCTTGAAACACTCAGAGGAAAACACTGACTGCCAGTTCCTTTGCACCAGTTAACATCCGGCACCACATTTCATGATGGGGGAAGAATGAAGGCCGTTCCACCCCTGCACAGAAAGATCCATAATGATTTGCTGGGGCATATTTGGAACACAACAAAAAGGAATGTGAAGCATCCAGGCAGGGAGATTAGATTTTGTTGAAAAATCAGGGCTGAGCAACAAGGCTTGTAAAAATGGTGCAGCCTCAGTCCTGTTATAAGAACATGTGGTCTATGTGTGATGCAGCAGGTTCTTCTGAGTGCAGCACAGAACACACTGCCCTGGCAAATGTACTCTCCCTCCATTCTTAATGCAGTTCTCATCTCCAGTTCCCTCATTTGGCAGTCCTCTTATTTCTCCCTGCGCTGCTTAGCGATCTCCTCACTTTTCTTATTATTTTCCTCCTTTTTAAATCAGTGTTCTGGGAAAGATCACATTTGCAAAGTTTTCCACTCACCCTGAATGTTGTCACTCAGCCAGGTCTGAAGCTTGCTCCTTTAGTTCAGAACATGTTTAGATTATCATTCTAGTTTTAGATTTTCAGAACAGCAGCTCAATGCTTGGTGGTGGTTGGCATGTTTGTGGGTGAAGAAAGCAACGTTTCCCACGTTACAGAGACACGTTTCTTTTTCACAGAGGCAAGGGGAAATAATTGGAGCTGTTTTTAAAGTTGGATTGTACAGGTCTGGATATGAGCAGACAGCAGCAAGCTCTGTCTCAGACCGTCTCCTATTGGTCAGCACATTGTTACTGAAGAGCATGTTCCATCAAACCTTATGAACTTTGTCCAGCTGTTGAGCAAGTTATCCATTTTTGATGGATAGTAAGGTTTCTGTGTGAACAAGGCTTTGAGGTGCTCGAGCTACCAGGCAAATGTAGCTAAGTAAGGTTATGTTAGTATCATGGTAACTGCAAGCCTAGATCATACATTCTCTTTAAATTGTGTTATGTTTGTAAGTAATCTAATAGATTGGCTTATGTGGTTTCTGACACTGTGTGACTTTTTGTCCATGTTACTTTTAAACAAGGACAAATGTATGACTACTTCTTGCCTTTTGCCATTTAGGCATGCAGGTTGCACAAAGATAATTGGTTGATTATAAGCTTCCATTACTTGTAGCTACATTAGCTGCTATACAAAACCAAAGTAGCAAACTTCAGACACCGAACCTGTCTTGACTGCATTTAGGATAAGGGGAAACCTTGTCCATCTGATTGGGCAAATTATCACTCGAATATATTTATATGGCTCATGCTCACTATGTGTCTTCATCTTTCTCTCATTTGAGGTGTTCTATCACAGCGATGTCTCGCCGGTCAGCAGCGTACTCTGGGCTGAGGCCGTTCATGAACAGGCTGCCGTTTCGGGACAAGGGGAAGGAGGGGTATGCTTCCCTCTCATCCCCCAGATTGACGGACAGTGTACGTTTGCCCATCTCCTGGTTGGTGGGTGGGTTGTTGAGGCCCAGCTCAGCTGAGAGTTTGCGCTTAATGGAGGCGGCTCGCTGGAACTTGTCATAGATGTCGACGCTCAGTCGGCGGCGAGTTTCTTTAAACTCAGCTGAGACGTTGGCTGTCCACTCTGCGGCATGAGCTCGGAACTCACCCACCTGAGAGGAAGAGACAGACAGAGAGAGAGACAGGGAGAGAGAGAGAGAGACAGAGAGACAGAGAGACAGAGAGAGAGTGAGTTAAACCTCTTAGATCCTAAATTGAGTATAAGCCTTAAAACGCCTCCTAAAACACTATAATTAAAAAAATAGTCAGGAGTGCAGACGTGGAGCTGCCAAATGAAACTGATCATATAACAACTTTTACTTAATTATAAAATAATGCAATCTCATTCAATGAATCATGCAATGTTAATAAAATGTATAGCAACATTAAAACTTAGAGATAAGCGAGAGAACATGAGCTTGGCCTTAACCTCACTGAACTGGTATGAAGGTACGTAGGTGAACAACAGGAACAGAAAGATGTGAAGGAGATCTTTGGGGTCTCAGGGAGAGGTTGACTTGTAGGCACTTCACATTTAAGAGGTTTTCTGACCTAATGTAGTGCAATCATAGGTCTGCATCAGCTGTTATCTCTCTCTTTCTCTTTCCCCTTCTTTTCTCTGAAGGTCTCTCTTTCACTCTTTCAGTGTCTCTCTCCCTCTATCCTCCTTCCACCCTTCTCTCTTTCACTCACTCACTCTTTCTTTCCCCTAATCTATCAATCCATCTCTCTACCTCTCTCTTTCTCTATTTCTCCTCAAGCTGTAAATATGAGATTGAGAACACACACACACACACACACACACACACACACACACACACACACACACACACACACACACACACAATCTCAAAGCAAAAACGTGTATGTGTGTGTGTTGGAGGGACTGGATCCAAGCCCATTAATTATTATTGTTAATAATTCATGTGGAATTGTGAGTTGTGTAGGTGTGTGTGTGTGTGTGAGGGAGGGAGAGAGAAAGAGAGAGAGAGGGAGAGAGAGATTTTTGATTAGGTAGAGCTAATTTTGATGAAATCTGTTTTGTGTGTGATAGAGGACAAGGACATAGTTGATGTGAGTGGAAAGTAACATGTGGAAAATGTGTGTGTGTGTGTTTGTGTGTGCATTTGTTTGTGAGTGTATTTTAGTGTATGTGTACGTGTGTTTGTGTGTGTGTGTGTGTGTGTGTGTGGTCTATGATGTACTCGTTTTCATTCGCTCTCTGTATGTAATGAATATCTCTCGCAGCCAGAGGGGGAGGCGGTTGCTAGGTAACTTGGCGACAGGTGTGATGGCGACTGGGCTACTTGGCTGTGTGAGCAGTTAAGAGCTTTTATCCCCAAGGTGCACTGTGTTCATCTGTGCTTGGGATGTTTCTGCATTTCTGTATTGTTTTTTTGGTTTTTTTTTGCACACAGCAAGCGCAGTGGGTTCTCCACCAAGCCTCATAAATCACCAAATATGTTTGTTTATGCTCCATTTATCAGCGACTTACACACTCGTCTGTGCAGTCATGGTCGATCAGGAGTAAATCATGCGTGTCCCTAGGTCCTTCTTGACAATAGAAGGATTCTAATAAAATGGGAACGGAAACGAACACCTTAAACTCCAGGCTTTAAGGCTTATTATTCCACAGTGAAGTGGCAGGAGTTCCCTAGTCCCTAATTCATTTTGTGAATCATAAAATTATGGATGCGTCACCTAATGCCCAGTAGGAATGTGTACCACTTACGAAAGTGGCTCCGATTTGGGTGTCCACACAGCTCATCAGATCTGGGTCAGTTTCAGTCATGTCGGATTTGTGATACTTAAGCCTAGTAATGTGAATGTAGCCTAATGATAAATATAATAAACAAAACGGTTTATCATAAAATCAAGGAAAAATTACAACTGCATTCTAGCAAAATACAAAGTGAATTTGTTTGGCTGTAGGTTTCACAGCTGAAAAATCAGTGGGAGGAAGATGAAAATGTCCTCAGTCCCTTGTTTGAGCAGTGTAGATCAGCTTAGGGGTTGAGTGGAAAATATATACAGAGATAATGCCAAATCAGTGAAAGGAATTATGTTTGTTCACTGATTTTTTTTCATTTGCAGGGGAACTGAATACATGTTCAGTTCTCCAGCTAGCACAATGATGAAAACATTTTTATGACACTTTTTTGTAAAATGTGCCATTTTGAACTTCCATATCACCACTGATATCTATGTGAGCAGAAATCATTATCTCTATACCTGATAAACAGTACACTCCAGTACACTACATCTGAACACTACAGTTCAGACTGCAGAGCACAACTTTACAATGGCCATGTTTATCATGCAAACTGTGAACTAATAAATAAGTAATTTTATCTTTTCAACAACTGAGTTATTGTGACAGCCCTAGTTAACCATTTTACCATTCCACAAAGCTAAAGGCATTAATAACTAAACCATACATGCTGTAATATTTAAGTAGCTGCATCAGTCATGTGATGATGTCTTAAGACCTATTCACAGATGAAAAACAGATTTTAAATATACTTTGAAATACAAGAAGCAGAATTTCAAAGAAAAATGGAAAAAAACAGTGATGGGTTTTTCATAAACATTTCAGCTAAAATGCAAAACACACACACACAAACACACACACACACACACACACACACACACACACACACACACACACACACACACACACACACA
>JBBJLS010101863.1:0-20139 GCA_037577275.1 Bryconaethiops microstoma | reverse complement strand
TCTGTACACTTTCTATATATTTATGTAAAGTTGGGGGAGCACGAGCCTAAGAATTTCATTACGGGTAATGATGCTACGTTGTTATCTGTATATGACAATAAAACTTGAAACACATGGAGTTCGGAGCCCAAGCGATATATTGGTTGGCCAGTAACATCAACCAATAAGCATCAGCACAAATAGCTCTGACAATCTGCTGATAATTTCAGACTTTTCTGGGCCAGCGTTTGAACTTGCAATCTTTTGACAATATGTGTAACCCTGTTGTGATGTGAATCTAGCTTACAAAACTAATAAAAATGAACTTGTTTAATAAGTGTAATGCCTCCTAATAGATCAGATCTGTCAAATGTCATATTTTAATGTTCAGTTTTGGAACGGCACAGTGGTACAGTGGTGGCCAGGCGCCTATGGGTCCTTTCTGTGTGGAGTTTGCATGTTTACCCCCTGTCTTGGTGGGTTTCAACCAGCTGGTCTGGTTTCCTCCCCCAGTCCAAAGACTAAATTGGCCCTACATGCGCGCGCCTGTGATTGTGAGCCTGTGAGTGTGAGCCTCTTACCCTGGTAAAGGATAAGCCTTTCTGAAAATGGATGGATGCATGATCAATATTAAAACCTAAATCTAAAATATACTGTTAGTTATGAGAATTCTTACCCGTTTAAATCAAGGGCAAAATGCACTTTTCAATCTGACCCTCTTAAGAAGCATAAATCTTAGATTTGATTTTATTACAAAATTTTTGGTGCACCATAATATCTCAGATTTTGGAAAAGTGAACCTCATCTTTAAACTGCTGCGAAAGCACTACCTCAAAACCGACCACAAAATTTACTCAGTCATGGAATATAATTAGGATGATACACAGAGAAATATCCAGAGAAGGTTATTTTGGCCCAAAAAAAAAAAAAATTTAAATAATGGATTATAATTTTTGCTAACTTTGCAAAATTGATGCTGTTTATGTATAATGATCAGTGCGTACAGCACTGTGTGGGTGTTTGTGTCTGTGTGTATTATGTATGCCTGTTCTGATTATGTGGAGGATTAACATTCCATATAAGTCAAAGTAAAAACTCTCCCTGGAGACCTGAGAAATGTCACTTCCTGCTTGTTCTAGTCCATTGTTTGAACACATATTGTGTTTAGTCGGGTGTTGAACACATAACAGCTGTTGAATAACCTGCAGTGATTAAATACATGGAGAACATTTAGTTTATATGTTTGAATGAGGCTTCTTGCTGTTCTACTTAATGGATGGTCCTGGATTTGCATCGTAGCACCATTTACAACAAGTGCACGGTAGCTCAAGTCATTGTTTTCTACACACAGACACACACACACACAGTTGGTGCTCTGTTCTAAATATAATCATGTTCTGTTTGAGTGTAACAGGAAACCACACATCACTCAGAAGATATAGAAACACACAGTACCACTGGACACCCCAGGAAAAGTGAAGGAAACCTCTCCCTTCCCTGCCAAATACATTCACTTTATGTTTTGCTTCACATTCACACATTATAAATTATCAGTCAAAATATAATTTTCCACTCATCCTAGATCAACCAAAATATGCATGGAGTCCAGTTTTTGCTTCTTTAGTCCAAAACTGGAGCAACAAGTTTAATGTAACCACAAACACTAAATACCTTTAGTAAACCTCCCTCATCCAGCTCGAAATGCTTCTAGCATGTCTTACCGTGAGCTTTAAAATTAAACAAACCTTCACTACGTAACCAAATGACTGCTTTGTCAATACCAGTGTGGGTGCTGCCTGACGTTTTTTCATTTTTATAACATACGGTAAATCGTGCTATGCCCTCAACCACATCCACTATGCCCTCAATCAAGTCTGCACTACCTCAATGAAAAGCTGCAAGAGAATAATTTGTTTGTCTTTTTATTTATGGCCAGTCTTGAATCAACCCTGATATGTGGCCTATAATATGCTAGCATTATTAATAAACACTAATCAGTACTCACCTTACTGTCATACTGAGTCATAAACCACATTCGCCACCTTTTTTAAAATTTTTTTTAAACATGTTGTGTCCGGCATCATAACAAGCAGAATGTGAAGATGGGTGCCTTGGTGTGCCAGACACCATTGCTTTGCCAAGTGGGGCTTGACAATATATGCCCCTCTTGTTATCTGAATTATTTATTTATTTATTTCAGTTATTTGATTTAAAATTAAGCCACATCAGACAGGGGTGAAGAAAATACAGAGAGGCGGAAAATCAATAAATAAATAAACAAAAAGACAAACAAAACAAAAAATAGTTTAAGAGGTTGAAGGTCCAAATGAAAACTACTGTCACTGTGTAATCTCTCCAAAGGGTGCATCTGAAAAGCAAGAACCAGCCACACAAACACAGAACAAAATACAAAGTGACGGCAACACAGAAACATCATACACTCCTACTATCAATGAACGTGTGAGTGCCTGTGTTAGTGGGTGTGTGTATGAATGAATGCATATGTGTGTGAAAGTGTGCCACTGATTGTCCTATGTATGCCTATGTATATACGTGTCTGTGTGCATATAAGGGATTGCATGTGTGCGTGTAGGTGTGTGCCTGTATGTGTGCATATGTAAGTAGGTGAGTGAATGAGTAGGTGAATGGGTGAGTGAGTGTGTGTGTGTGTGTAGTGTCTGAGTTCGTCATGTAATGTTTGGCAGTGAGGGTGAGGGCCCACAACCAGGACGCCCCGGCGGCCAAGGAAGACTGAGCAGCCCCGGAGGCCGCAAGACATGGCGGCCCCATACGAGGCTGGGGGACCCCGTCCGCACACCCCAGGAGGGCCAAGTGCCTGCCCCCGCGAACACGGGTCAGGGGCCCAGGCGGCCCGAGGCGACTGTGCCCGGCCCTGCCAGGAGCGGACCCCGCAGGTGCAGACGGAGCCTCGCGCACCCAGAGGCACATATGGTTGTCCTCACATGTCCCCCGGTCCCTCTCTGTTTAAAGTGCACTTAAAATGGAGGGGAAGGAAGCTACGGAGTCCCGTGGGCCTGCACAAGCACCACCTTAATGGAGAGCTGGACGTGGCTTGAGCTGGTTGAGGGAGGTTTTGGGGAGGTATTTATATTAAAACACTCTGAGCTCGTTTGCTTGTTAGCATCTTTAGCCTCCTAGCACTAATTCCAGGCTAAAGAAGCTCGTTTGGAGCCCAAACATATATTTGCTAATCAACTGCTTTTGGGGTGAGAGGAAAATTGTGATGTGTAAATTAATTTTTTTACTAAACCACTTTTAAATACAGTACCAGTTATAAAGTAATTACAAAAACATAAGTCACATTTTAGAGGTGCAGACATACTTTATTTGAAATAACTAGGTGAAATGAAAAACATAGAAAGACTACTGGCAAAATGTTAATAGATTTTCCGGTATACTCTATAACGGAGCAGTAGAAGAATTCCCAATATCCACCGCCCGTACAAATAGCCAACTAATCGAATAATGACAGCCCCAATCAATACAGTGCAATGCATTTCCATTTCCTTTTCCCTCCAATGCTATTGCTCAGTCTCATATATATACACACGCGCACACACACACACAAACTCACTCGAACACACACTCACACATACTCAACTCATAACAGCTCACTCACAGCGCAAACAGCAGCCTCTTAGCAGCTCAATCAGTCTTTGTAGGAAGAGGATGAAAGGAATTGAATTAAATCCTCATTGCTACAATTAGGACAGAACATTAATGCTGATGACGTTTGTCTGAAACAGCAGCTGGTGTGTCAGAGTGATGTAGTCCAGAGGTATGGAATAATTCCTGTTAAGTTTTGCTGATGTTTATTGATTTTTCTGACAGACTCCTTATATAAAGGCATTAGTTTTGCCATTGATTCATATCTCATTTTTTTAAGATGTCAGTGCTGTTTTAAACCAAAATCAGAACAGAACATAACAGCCCCTCTATAAATGAGTCAAAAGATACATTTAAGAGACAATGATTAATAAAATTTGCTGACTAATTTGATTCTTGACACAATTTCCCTTTATGTTTTTAGATATACACCTTTAGAGGCGATTATCTCTGAAAATGGTCAAAATTGTCCCAAATTTCTAGGAAAGTATGTGGATTTCCTTTAATTACAGATTGACTGGAGCTACAGGACCATAAACTGTGCCGCCAGATGTACCAGGATGTTAGGATGAAAAAGTCCTTCTTTATGTTGCTGTGGGACACAGGCTCAAATAAAGAACTCTGGGAAAGCCTTTCCTGAGAGGCAGAAACACAATCCCTGAGACACACACACATACACACATTCTCCCAGCCTGCCATTTGCATACTATGACCTCAGGCTTGGTCTATAAAACACATTAGTGCAGTATTTTGTGTGCTGGTGCAGGATTCTGTACACGGCTGTTTGCTTCATGGTGGTCTCACGTGGTCTCACTGGTTTCAGTGGTTTTTAAAACCCCTCAGCCACTTTTTACATAGACTAAATCACTCTGACTCTCTGTTGTATGGTAAGATGACCGTTTCCTTATAGCCATTGTGCTATGACAAAGCCTATCAAGCAGTCAGTAGCCATGGACACAGCTGACTGGTGAGAGCGAACAGGTGTCCAAGCAAATATTTGTTTACTGCTGGAATGGAGTTTTCTATTTTTTGTCTTCCTCATCCGATGGGTCAGGACACAGTGAGTCACAAGGCTATTCTGAGCCTTCAGAGAGTTATTCCATGTTTAATAATCATCCATAAGTAATAGCAATAATAATAATGCCAGTAATAATTAAAAAAACAATTTCCTTGTCACCAGGGATTTGTCACCATGCATCATCATGATACACATTTTTAAAATCCCATGCTGGTTTCTCTCACCATGGGAAATACAGGCTGATAGAAACTGACATTTATATGTACCGTATTACATGACTGAGACGAGCGTCATAAATAAATCTGATAATCAATAAAATATTTTTTGGTCTTTCTGTGCGGCCCAGTACTAAATGACTCATGGACCAATACCAGTCTGCAGCCCGGTGGTTGAGGACCTGTGTCTTGAGACAGTGAATCTGCTGTATTTAATGTGGGATTAAAGGCTTGATGGATACAGTGAGTCTTGTTTGGTGACAGGTCTGTAGATGTGCTGTGTATTAGATTAAGTGACATTTGAAATATTCCTCCCTCTGCAGAAAATACAGGATGAGTTCAGTGTTCTTGCATTGCTGTTGCTTGAAATAATGGCTAGTAATTTACTTGGGTATACATTTTTGTTTGTTTGTTTATTTAAGTGAAAGTGACCATTCTGTCATACGTGTACACACTACAGCACACAGTGTGAACAGCACAAAACTCTTCCTCTGCATTTAACCCATTCACCAAGTGAAACAGCGGGCGAGCAGTGTGTGGGCACGGTACATGGCTCAGGGTACCTCAGAGGTGCTTAGCAGTTTTGGGAATTGAACCCACGACTTCCTGATTGCAGGATGAACACCCTAACCACAGTTACAATTATTTGCTAAGCATTTGCAGAATGGATGTTCTAACCATTTTTTGTTTCTTGCAGGAACAAAAGAAGAGCTTGAGCAGCTGACTTCTGAAATTAAGAAAAATGCCAACTTGGTGCGGACCAAACTCAAAAGTGAGTCTCATTACACAGGTCAACAAAAAAAAAAAATTTAATCATCAGAAACCACAACACACTTTTCAAAACCACTACAAAACCTACATAAACTTACCTCTGATGATTTTGACCTGTTGACCTGTGTTATCAGAGTGATAACTCGCAAGCAAGTGAGGGAGAAAGCTTTGACATGGCACTGGGTCAAAACATCTATTTATGGATTTAAAGGCTTAATTAAGGACACTGTGGATCCAGTTATTTGTGTATTAAAGTGTAAACGAGACACAACTCAGTACATTAAGCAGCTAGAGTTACAGTCCTCCCAAAGCAACTTGGAGTTAAGTTCCATGCTAAGGCGCACACTTGCAGTACAAATTATATTGTGATATAAATGGTAAAATGGAACTAAAGCTAACGGTTACAATTAACACCTCAATTTCACTTCAAAGTTACTAGTGGTGGGTTTTATCTTCTTTGCTCATACATTAAAACAGACAACATAGTGGATAACCATTCTGTGTCTAGAAAGTAAGCCCATTATTACAACAGTAATAGTGGACAAGATTCCTAAAACCACATACACTTATCCTTGCAAGTTATGGAAACATTTATAATAGCTGTTATATAATTCGAGTTTGTAGTTTTAACCTGTTATACATTAACTGCATGTCATACAGTCAATTTTAGTGTGCATGTTTTAACAACAAGGTGAAATGAACAGTTATTAGTATTGATATTGAGCCATGAAAGAGAAAGTAATTGATCGTCATTGGCCCGATTTTGTATAATCAGAAAACTTTATTGATTCTGGAGGAAACTGATTATGCGACGACTGCACAGACACACAGAGACACAAAGCCTAGAACAAAATCAAATATAGACAATGTGAAAATTGTTACAGCCCATTTGATTAGATGGGTAGAATCAGCTGAGCTGTGAAGACTGGGCTCCCAGCTTATTGAGCTTCTTAAAAACAAACAAACCTTGTGTTTTCTGACCTTTCTTTGCTCTGCGTTTTTTCAGAGGATCTGTCAGAAAGTGGGACTTTACATGAACATAAACATGAATTGAAAATTTTTAGGAACGTGTGAGCGAGAATAAACATTACGCTTTTTGAAAGGATCACATATCAAAATATGAAGACAAAACAGGAAACAATATAATCTCCTCACAACCTCAAATTGCTTTGTCATGCTTTTCAAAAGTTTTTTTTTTTTTTTTAATGAGAAACTGCTTCTCGCACATTCTTCTCCCCACACCGTGCATAGCAGCTGGATTCTTCTCCATGCTTTTCAGGTTTTAAATCGCAAGTTTCGGAATAACCGCCGTTTTTGTGTTTTTACTCCTTTAAATGAACAGGATAAACGCGTGAGTGTATGACGTGTGAACAATCCTTTGTGACTGTCAATGTTTTAAATAGTTTACGAACTTTAATCTTTTATATAATAACTTTCTCCACTGTTCATGTGCAGTAATGGTCACAGCAATCAAAAACATGTCCTAATATGCTGAGGGAAAAAAATGCTTCAGCAAAAACAATGATAGAACTAAATCTGTCTATAAAGTGCAGTTTAAGGCAATGTACATACAAGCACAGGTGTTCTGATTAATTATGCTGCCTTGTCAAAAAATGCTACCTTTAAGTTTATACAGTTCATACGGTTTATACAGTCAGTTTATAACACTGATAATGATGAGAAGTAGGTAACTAATATGCATAATCTAAGAAAAATATATTGAATTTAAACAAAATATTTTATGAGCAGTCTATCGATTCACGCTATTCTGTCGAAAAATGCTACCTTGAAGCTTATACAGTGTATACAGTCAGTTTAGCACTGATACTGATGAGAAATATGCAAATAATATGCATAATCAGAGAAAAAATATATTTTATTTAAATGAGAAGAGCCTATATAGATCTTTAGAGGTGCATAGAGCCAGTTTATATAGTCAGGTTCTGACACTGGGAAATGCTACCGTGAAGCAGTAGCATGGGTTTATTTATGCTGCCTTTTCAAAAATGCTACCATAGCGCAAATTGACAGCAGAGTCTATCGATTCATGCTACCCTGTAGAAAAATGCTCCCTTGAAGTTTATACAGCTGCCAGTGTCCTGCGGTAGTATAGATAAACCAGTGTCCAATGCTTGATAAACCAGCTTTCCGACGCTAGGCAGCACAGATTTATGAGCGTGGCACCGAATCCCAAGACTGTGGAACTGCACATGCGCAGAAGGGCACGGTAGCACATCTCGTTGGGTAGCATGTTTCGACAGAACACTGGACCGGGTTAAAGTGACGTAGAGCGATTAATCAGCATAAATTTTTTTTTATGTGATTAATTGATTGAAATTACCGCGTTAATTCAACAGCCCTAATAAAAATGTATTTTCTTTTTTTTAGCTCAATAAATATAATGAAACTCATTATATTTGATTGTATAGTTGATTACTGCACTTAACTTTAGTTCATTATGTTATACAGTGTAATTGTAATTATTCTTATTATTATTACTATTATTATTATTAAATATTACACAGTAAATGAGCCCGTAACAATGTTTTGATGTGTGTTGATTGTTGTACAACTTTTGCATTTGACTTGGATTTTAATGTTATAGCGTGTATTATTATTATTATTATTATTATTATTATTATTATTATGCATTATTTTAGCTATTTGATCTATAATATTTTTAAATGAGCTCTCTCTTCTCAGCCATGCAGCAGAATCTTCCTCCAGAGGACCAGGCGAGTCGTGCATCAGTAGATGCGCGCATCCAGAGAACACAGGTGAAGTCTCTGTTTTATCTCTTGTGTATTTCTCATGTTCATCGCAGCTAGCAGAGTTCCAGCTAATTTACTTTAAGACTGTCTAGAATTGATTTTTATATCAGTGTAATGTAGGTTTGTCTCCTTCAGTCTTTGTTTTATTGGAAACCCGTTGGGAATGATGTTGCTCTCTTTTTTTTCTCTCTCTTTCTCTTTTTTCTATCTTTTTCTCTGTCTCTAGTACACAGTTTTGTCTCGGAAGTTTGTGGAGGTGATGACCCAATACAACGAGACCCAGGTGTCTTTCAGGGACCGGAGCAAAAGCAGGATCCAGAGACAGCTGGAGATCAGTGAGATATATTTGGTCTAACACACCTTTAGAGGTGGACAATATCGCAAAAATGTAATGTGATACTTTCTCTCATTTGCAGTACTGTGCAAAAGTCTTTGGCGCCTGTGCGAATTGTTTAAAGCCTTTGTTCTAAGTATGTGATAAAGTGTCTTTCTGCTGGAAGAGTTAGCATTACAATAAATGTGAATAAACAAGAAAGTAGTAAAAAGTATCAGGATTTGTTTTGTTTCTAAAAAGTAGTTGATGTTTTGTTAGCTGGTGAGGAGAAAACAGGATTGGGTCCAGATTTCTTCTCAGTTCCTCCAGTTGTCTGGATATGTGTTAAATTCCATCTGCAGCTCCTGATTTAATTTAGTCAAGCACTGACTGAGTCAAACCAGGTTTCTGGTGGGATATACAATGATATACATTGATGGGGACACATTGATATAATAATAGTGATATAAAACGACCATTTACTGCATAATGTTATTTGTATTTATTGTTTTCAGTTTTATTTAGTATATTTACTAATATTAAGGGGAAAAAGAATTTCAATATTATTTTCACAGACTTTTGCACAGTACTGTATGTATCACAATGTTTAGTTTTTCTGAGGTTTGCAAACTGATAGGAACAGACAAAACCAGCACTAAAAGCAAAAGAGCGTCAATCAAACAGTGACAAACGAATGGCATAATGACCTAACATTCCATCAGCTTTAATTTTCTGTACAATTTTAATTTGACAGTGTGATACAACTGGTTGTTGTTTACAGGCTCTCTGCAGTTGATCTAAATGTTACTGATATCTGGAAAGTGTTCAGGAAAGTATTTAACGATGTCATTTATCCTAATTACAATATCGCCCACCCATTAGCTGATTTTTTTCTCGCTGAAAATGTCATGAATTTGGTTACATGCACGTACTTGTCCCTCACTTCACCTCAGTGTCTCTGGTGCTTACTAGATCATAGCTTTCAGCACAAGCACATACTTGAAGTGCTCCCAGAGTATTCAGTATAGAACACACAAACACACTCTTTTATGGCCTTCAAGGACCAAAACAAAAGAAAAGAGACAATAGCGCTATGAGAGAAAGTATGTGCACAGACTTACAGCCAATAAAATCTTTTACTGAGCGACTTGTATCCAAGCAGCCAACTTTGCAACCTAATATCAGCATTATATGACCATAAACAAGTGTCGAGTGACCTCAAACTAGTGTCGAGTGGTGTTTATGGCTGAAGAAATTTGTTTGAGAACCACTGTTTGAGACCTAACACTTGCACTTGGTGAAAAACCTACCTTAATTAATCATATTGTCACTCTCAGGACAACCCTCGTATCTCCAAAATTGTAACTTTTACTGTAAAATGACAAAGAAGGAAAAAACCCTCCTACCTTTTGAAGTTTGTTTTTCCCCCCAGGAAATTTTGTTCTATGCATTATGAAATTTTATTGAGTAGAGTAATTGAAAGAAATGGGAGCAAATGTTTTTGTGACAGGCTGCAAAGTGCCTAAAGATACATGGTGCCTAGATAAAGGTGTTCCAACCACTCAGCATTCAGCACCACCAGTATACTGATCACCGCCTGATCATCTGGAATCATCTGCACCTGTTTCTTCACTGGGACTGAAAATGAGAGTCTTTGAAAGTCCCACAGGAAGCCAGGAGAATTGTTCCTCCTACAAAGAAGTATGGCTCTTTGGAAGCAAATTATGAAAAAAAGAAAGGTGGCCCAAGACTGCAAAATGCTATATGTGAGTGAGAGTGTGCATGGGTGTCCCGGGGGAGTAGTTTAATGAGGTCCTCATTCGCTGCTGACACATGAGACCGACTGCATCGTCACCGGAGACTTTGTTGTAGTCGTTGCCTGGGTAACACACAAGCGGAGAGGCAGCTACACCTCAGCACAGTGACCCAAGGGCAGCTTGCCATGTGACCACATCTATATTTACACTTAGGGTCATGTGTTGAGTGTTGACAAATAGAATTGTCAGTAGTATGTCATGTGACTTATGTTGGAGCATCATAATAGGTCCATTCCTGTGAGCCTGGTGTAAATTGTCCAGGTGTAGATGTGCAGTTTATTAGGTCCACCTCCCTTGTGGCTAAACTCATTGATTTTACAGAAACGTCTTCCATTTAGGTGCATTTATAAACTATATCCCAGCATTAATCGGAATCAGAAAACTTTACTGGTGCCAGAGGCAACTGCTTATGTTATGACTGCACAGTCACACAGCAACAAGAAAAATATAAAATAAAAGTCAAATAAAAACACTGCAGAAATACTGTTCTGTGTGACTATGCAGTCGTAACAAGCAATTTCCTTCGTCATCAAAGTTTTCTGATTCTGATTAAAGCTGGGATCATTTGTAGAAACTCGTGACAATTAATAATGCAGATCTTGTGGGGACCAAAAGGATAGAATGGGTTAAAGTCCTAGCACCAACACTGTGCCTGGTACGGTAATAGACAACCGCCACTCTCACAACCATGTCGGTGTCCTGAGAAGGTCTGCCAACAACTGGTCAGTTTTTCTACAAAGGTGTAATGGAGTGCGGGGCAGCCAAAGATGGGCTTTAGTTTGTAAGTGCATCAATATAAGAGATTTTTCTATTATAATGGCCAGTGACTATAGCCACCAGGGAGGTGGACCTAATAAACTGCACATCTGCACTACTGTGCAAAAGTCTTTGGCTCCTGTGCAAATTGTCTAAAGCCATTTATCTGAGCAGTGAGGGCATGGGTGAGTGAGGGCAAAATTATTCGTTTTGGCCCCCTCCCCCCCTTTTGGTTCCCGGACAAAAGCTGAGACGTAGTGCTCTGCACACCCCTGCTAGTTTTGGATGTTATTCACTTAATATTTGCTAATATTATATATAAAGAAAACTTGTTTTATTTGACATTTTCATTTAGAGTTGTTCACTTAACAACTTTCAAAAACAAATCTCCAGTTTACCAAGAAACAAATCTGCAAATTCTGAAATAAAGTGGCAACATCTTTTGACAGCTTCCAGATGTGAACTGGAGAGTGAGGTCACTTCTGAGGTCATTTTTTGAACATAGTACATCAACCATCAAATTAATCAGTATTTGTTGTTCTTTCCGTTGATACTATAAACATAGGCATAATCCTCTGGGGGCAACCGGGCTGTTCTGCAGTAATGTATGGAATTACTTGATTTAAACTTGGTTACATTGTTTAAAAAATTGAATATTATTTTTCTCAGCATTGATTAGTTGTCTATTTGTATGATAGTAAGATATCTGTAACATTTTCTTACTGTTGTGCAGTTGGAAGCATTTTTGATTGCCATGATTTTACAGATTTTGAAAAGCTGTTATTGATTGGTAATACAGAAGATGAGAGCAGTACATTGTCGGTCGGTTACTCATTTGCTGACATGACATTGAGAGCTGTAGTTTTGTAAGATTTTATTGCTTTTTTTTTTTTTAGATGTTATATTGATGTGCAAAAGGATCAAAATGATCTGTGTGCGTGTGTGTGTGTGTGTGTGTGTGTGTGTGTGTGTGTGTGTGTGTGTGTGTGTGTATGGTCATGTTCATGTACACAATTCCTCCTCTTGTCTCTTTCCCCAACTGAATTGGGCTCTGCAGTAAAGGTCTCTATATATTATTCTCACAATGTATGTAAACTCTGGAGACCCACAGTAACATTCTTTGACCTGAATATTTTGGAGAAGGTGTCTGTACTTTCTTCCCACATGAAACAGGTTTGTGTGTTTGTGTATGTGTTGAGTAGGTGTGTTTGTTTGTGATTTTGCAGCTGGAAGAGTGACCACAAATGAGGAACTGGAGGACATGCTGGAGAGCGGGAATCCATCCATTTTTACCTCTGATGTGAGTTGTGTTGGCAAATGATTTTTTTTAATATAGGAATTTTTCAGTTTCTAGTTATACAATGCAAAAATAGGATGCTTTCTTTGTTTTATACTACAATAATAAAATACCTATTCAGTTTCACTCTATAATAATAGAATAGCTGTTATCACTTAACCTAATTACCTTTCCTATGGAATACAAATGCGTTAAACAGATTAAACAAACAAATTAAACATATTGCACAAATCACTACTCATGACGAATAGAATTAAATGCAGCCACTTTGTTTAAGAGCTATGTTGGGTTAAACTTTAAAGAATGAGACCCTGTTGCACACTCCTATTTCATAATTATTACAAGAAAACTTTAGAAATACTTAACTGACAAACGTAATTGACTGGTTTTCAAAATATTATTATCTGTATTAACGTGTTATTTAGCCACAAAGGCCCAAACTGTTGGTTTTGAAGAAGACATATCATGTCTGTTTTGAGTGCACTGACCTTCACTTTGAGACGGAAATGCATCCAGGCTTGAAACGGTGCTGGAAGGGTTTGGGCACAAGTTAGTTCCAAAAATTGCTGTAATGGCTGCAGTGAATCTGTGCTGCTGTGATAAAGGCAAAGGGTGATTGTTTAAACTTGTATATAAGCTTTCACATCATTACAACACTTACAGTGTATATTGTTACATAACACCAGTTAGTAACGTTTGTTTTCGGGTATTTTTAATGTTTTCTTGTAGTAATTGTTTGAAAGAGCAGCATTTTTTATCTAGAGATGGGCCCAAACCTTTTGAATCTACTTTATGTAAAATGACTAGTGGTGTAGTTTTATTAAGAAAACATGTATTTACATAGTCAATGCATTGCAATGTAAAGTGCTGTATAGACTGTTATCGATCTTGAAACAGGCAAAAAATATTATTAAACATGGTTTTGAAATCAGTTCAAATAGAACAGAAACAAAATTCTTGATCTAAGATCTACAGAAATGAAAGCAGACAATAATATGGACATTAATGTAGGTATCAGCTCACTGCTGGAGCTCTTCTGTCTTCAGATCATCTCCGACTCACAGATCACCAGGCAGGCGCTGAACGAGATCGAGTCCCGGCACAAAGACATTATCCGGCTTGAGTCCAGCATCAAGGAGCTCCACGAGATGTTTATGGACATGGCCATGCTGGTGGAGACGCAAGTACAGTGATGCGCGTCTCTTCACATCATCCAGAAAACAGATACTATCTCCATAGTTCACCATGAAGGGTTACATATTGGTGAATCTTTGCAATAGATTAGTTTCCATTAACCTGCATAAGGCACATTTAGAAACTGCAAACTAAAACCCAAACAACTGTTACACTGCTGAATTGTTTTTATACTCACAGGTGGCTTTACCAGACAATTTGACAAAGCAATATCTCACAAACTTTTTTAAGACACGGCATGAGGCTCACGTGAAATTCAAAACATGTGATTGGTGTGGTTGGATTAGGAAACAGATGTGTTTACATTTGGTTCGAGATGAAGAAATCTCTGTTTTGGATCCTGAGGGCCACAGGAAAATCCTTGTTGACAGTGATCTCCCAGAAGTCCCTGGTTTGTTGACCCTGTCAGGTGTAAGAGTAGTGGATTTCTTTTATTGCGTGAATCACATGCCCTCATTGCCTTTGATTATACACTACTACAGTGTTCATAAGCAACCGTACCCCAGTTTCCATTTCTTCCCAGCTGACAACGAGCAGGGGGAAAAATCTGTTCATGCAATTATTTTACAACTGCAGATTACACTGAAGGTAGTTATAACTTAAAAGTCTTTCCCAGATGCTTTCGATTTCATGTTACCCCTCAGAGGTTGTCGGCATTTGAGAGGGCAATGTATGGATAGTGACTATGCGGTATGTGATGGTGTTAATGGTAGCAAATACTGATCAGTAATAACATTTACAGCTACTTCATCTGTCCATTTCTCCACTGTAGAATGACTGGATGGAACATAATGGAATACAATATATAGACATCAGTTCTGATAACATTAGCTATCTTATCATTATCTTAACATTATCTTGTCCTGATATCTTTGAAGGAATGTCTCCACAATAAGTTTATATCCTTTGATCAACTTAGATCAACAGTGTTGTTGAGTGCTCTTGTCACGATAGAGAATGAGGTCGGTAGTAGTAGCCCAGTTGTGGCGTGAGGGAAGGGCCCAATCGCGGATAATGACGAGAGAGCTGGTAACCCACGCGGTTAGTATAAGAACGCTCCTAAAGGAGTAAGGGTTCCCACCAAAGGATCCCGCGTTCTTACACGTACACAGAATGGTATATAAGAGAGGTCTGGAACCCAGAGTACTTACGGTACCGTAGAGGAGTTGAAGACACGGGCTGAGCATGAGAACTCAATGTCTGTGTACAGACTACCGCTTACTTCCTGCTTATATACCTACGTCGTGACGTCACTTCCGGTTCCGATTGACGTCACGTGTTCTGGTGCGTGTGACAGCTCTTCATCCATCCTGGACCCATCCTTGAATTTAAGGTATAGCCATGATAAGGAGAAGTAAAAACCTGTTTTCTTTTGGGTTTTTAAATATTTTTGAGGCTGGAAGGAAAAGGTGGAACTTATTTCCAGTTCTTGTGAATACAGACTATGGAAACACAACTGACAATTTGCGACTTTTCACATAAGTCCCTTCTCTTTGTGCCAAACTGCATTGGAAGCCTGCATAGTGACAAGGCTCAGGGTTGGTTTACACTATTTTGACTTCAGTAACCATATGAACTCATTAATTCATCAAAACACCCACAGAAATCGTCACATCACATTCACTGATCTGTTAGAGGGCTGGTTTGCATATTACAAACTTTTGTGATGTCCAATTCTGTAACCAAAACATACTACAACTACACTCATTTGGCAGATGCTTTTATCCAAAGCGACTGACAATATGAGGACACAATCAAGCTTCAGGACAGTGTGAGAACCAGAGGCAAATTATAAGTGCTAACTCTATGTACCCATGTGTGTTTACCTTCCTTAATGTCTTTACAGTGTAAACACACATGTTTTGGTCACAGAATTAGAGACCTTATAGGTCTTTGCACTGTGGTGTCCAATTCTGGAACCAAAACATCTGTGTTTACCTGCCCTAATGTCTTTACAGGGTGAGATGATTGACAACATAGAGAAAAATGTGAGTAACGCAGTGGAGTATGTAAGCAAAGCCAACGAAGAGTGCAAGAAAGCCGTCACATACCAGAAGAGGGCCCGCAGGGTATGAAAACCAACAAACAAACACACACACACACTTTTACCTCATAGTAGCTTACCGTTTATCATCACGCAAGTTTAAAAAGGCCTAACATACCAGAGAGCTTGCTTTCATTTTCGCAGAGCAGTAACCCCTTAAAGTTGCATGCTGCTTTTGACTTTTTTGGTGTTTTGTTTAAAACAAGCACAGCAGTTCCCAACCCTGGTCTTGTATACGTAACCTGGTGTAGCCCTATCCTTCTCATTTCAGTGTTTATTAAGACACCAACTTTGACTCACAAGGAGCTTATTAATTAGCAGATTTCATTAAATCAAATGGGTTAGATACATATAATCCTGTTAGGTCTCTTAGATCTGGATGGGTCAGTCAGCTAGTGGTGAAAAGAACCGAAACTAAACATGGTGAAATGGTGTTTATCCACTATGCTGTCTACTACCCATCAGTATCAGATCTGCACCAACTGTAGCCTCAAAAAGCTGCTAAAAAGCAAAGGACTCTTCACCTTCATCACACTTTTTATCTTCTTTCATTGATTTTCTATTCATTACTTTTATTCTTTTTTACTTCCTACTATTTATTTCCCACTGTCCGACTGGTGCATTTTGTTCGAAAATACTAAAACCTCAGAATAACAACAAAAAAAAGTGATACATATTCTGTTTTGTGAAAATATTGTTAGGTTTTGTGGTGTTGTTTTTGCCATACCACCCCTCCCTACTCCAGAACCAGGGCCTGGAACTGCTGCTTAAGCATGTTTCATCAGTTGTCAACAAGGGGGGTCTCAGTTACCACTCAGAGCATAGTTTTATTCTGTCCAAGCTCCTAAACCACCTGAGTCAGGTAATCGCCATGCAGGTATCAAATGTCCTGGAGGCTTTAGCATTAGCACCCATTCATTTACTCAGTGGTGCTGAAAGTCAAAAGTTTGGTAGAAGTAAGTGGTTTCCACATATCTACTCTTTGCCCCATTTTGCGATAAAATAACACATATGGAGTAATGCAGACACCAAAATGTGTTAAACAAATCAAAATAATATCCTATTTTAGAAGTTAGCCCCAAATATTAGTTCTCGCCATTCTCTGAAACAGCTTCATGAAGGCATGTTAGTAGCATTTCCAGCGGGCCTAAAGAAGTTACACGCATGCTGAGAACTTATACTTGTGTCTTAAGAAAGACACTTACTGGGGGCATTTCCAACCAAACGCACCTTTTTATTTTAAATTTAAATATCTATATTTGTTTAGTAAATACATTTTAGATTTAGATCAGATTTAGAACGTTTTGAACAATGAACAATGCATATTCAGCTCAGTGTGTCCAAACTTTTGATTTAAAGTGCAAAGTCCTGAACACGGCTGCGTCTGCTTTATGGGGGCTTTCTTCTGGCAACAAAATTAAGCTTGTTCATTTTAAAATTCATGTGTCTGATCACGCTGGAAATTGTTTTATATTTTAGAATTGGTGCAAAAAAGCAAAAGAACTAATGTGAAGCATCAAATGCTATTTTACTGCTAATGGCGCTCTCTTGTGGAGAACTAGAGTGAGAGACTGTGTGTGTCAGTTACAAGCTAGTTCTGTTTGGGGCTTTACATCTAAAAGTGCCCACAAAAAAAGGGCATCTATGAGAAACAAGCTCAGGCAAGATTTATAGCCACAAGGGCCACCCAGATCAACTCCACCAGCCAAACTGCACCCCTTAGCAATTGCTGGTTGCATATGCTGATTACCTGGCTCAGATGTGCTAAGAAATGAGCCACCAAAAAAGATGTGCTAGCTGGGGGTCCATGAGGATGGGACTGAACCCCCTGATTCAAAAGCTAATATTTTCTTTTTTTTGTCCCGGACAGAAATATATCATTTTGGCTCTTATTGCGTTGGTGATAATTGCTGTGCTTGCTCTAATCGTGGGCCTGTCTGTGGGCCTGTCGGCGAAATCCACTAAAACCCCTACTTCCTCCGCTACCACTGCTGCCAATCCCGCATAAGCATGCAGCCTCCAGTAAGACCAACCTGACCAGTTACAGAGCAGGTACTGACTCGCAGGCATGTAAGCATGTAAGACCACATAATCATGACTGGTGTCAGATAGATGAACATTGTTTTATTTTTAACCTGTGGTGGTTTTCTCTCTCCCTCTTTTTCTTTCTCTTTCTTTGTTTTTCTCTCTCTCTCTCTTACTCTCTCTCTCTCTGTCTCTGTCTCTCCCCAGAAAAAAGTGCTTCTTGCCATTTGTGTAGCGGTGTGTGCTGTGGTTGTTCTCATCATCATCGTTGGAGTCTTTTCTAACTAGTCCAGGACCAAAAACCCACAGAACAGACTCTTTAATGCTGCTCCTTTTAAACTGTAAGCTTTGTTTAATGGGATATTTTTCAGTTTAATCTCTATCTGCCACATACGGTCCATTACTGACAAGTGTAGTAGTCAAAATGTAGGTGGTAATTTAAATCACATTACATTACAATAGGCTTTGGATATTAAAGAACAGCAACAAGCTGCATGACAGAGTCGCCAGTCCTATTTAATTGGATTGAATGCAGTAACATTTTCATTGCAGTGGTAATTTGTTAAAAAATTAGCATCTGTAGCATGCAGTGGATTAACATAGACAGTTGTTTCAGTGTATTTACAGTAGAACAGACTCACATTTTTCTAAGTGCATGGGAATTACTGTCTGCTGTAATTGACTGTATGGCAGATAAAGATTAGGAGAGTTTCTAGAGAGTGGGGAGTTCCATTAACTTTTGCCTTTTTTTCTCATTTTAAAGAAAGTTTACTACTGGCAGAAAGTCTAAATTCTGTTTATAGAGTTTTATGGTTATAAACTGCAGTTTCTTCTTACCTCATTAGACTGAAAACTGTCCTGATTGCTTCTGTGATTCACCTTTGTTTGTATGTATTTCATCCCTCCATTTTGTTATACTCCTTCACGTTGGTTTGGTTTATGTGACCAGTAATTGTCCATGCGTTTCGTTTCAAAGCTGTTACGCCAGTATTTGCATGTTTGAGTGGTGTTATGTCACGCTTATGCTGATAATACTATGATGTGTAATTTTGGTGTCTGCCCATGCCCTGATGAGTCTGACTGAATCTGTAGAGGTCAGCACAATCCCACAGACTGCACTTAATACAGTCATACACGGCCAGGTAAAACCCCAGAGAGCGATGAAATGTGTATATATTTATTTAAAGGGAGAATAGTAATGTGATCCTTACATCATGTTATTTGGTTGGTGTGGTGGTTGTTCATTTATGGTTCAGGGTGAATTTAAGGGTGGTTTAAATGTCACAGAATAAGATCAAAAATAAAATGCTCAGTTCAAATTTCATCCAGCTCCACACATCTGTTGTTCCAGAGCGCCCTCTTGGGGTGGACAGGTAAATAAATACAATGACTGAACTGATTCACAAGAACTGTTTTTGAAACAAAGCATATTCCTGTTGCAGTGTTTTGCAATGATTTTTCAAAATGTTTGCTTCATTACATTGTTAAAAGTAATTCAGTGTAGTTTTGGTGTGAAATTCTGAAACTGAGAATTGTTCGTAATGGTGGTGAATAGAACCTGACGTCTTTTTCCAAATGCTCCTTCACGGAGGTATGACATAAAATGATTATAAAAACACTGCCTGATGTCTGGAACAGTTGTACTGTAGTTTTGAGATAACTGGCCTAAAATGTTTGTTTTTGCTCCATTAATTGCAAACAGGTGTAGGCCGTTCACTGATCATTTTGAATAGCAAATACAATTGCTCTGTTTGTATTGAAGATGTCTGGTTCCATTCACCGCCGCTGTAAAGAAAACAATATGCAAAATTCACACACTGGGCAGGTTTCATGGTTTAAGTTTGAACTAAATTGCAGTGCTGTTGATGAATCAACTGGCAGGAGCTAAACTAGGAGGGGAAAAAGACATTTACACATCAGTTTCCTGGAGGTGTTTTTTCCTCCTGGCTGTTTCAGGGATTGTTGGCTCTATACTATGATATCAGAGCTCTGAATACTGTCATAAAGATGTAATGCTTTAATGTTTAAAGAAATAATATAATAAAAGTAATAAATGAAATAGTGCAGCATGTGAGGCCTTTTTTATTGTTTGTCTCAGAATAATTAATCAGAAACGTGTTGGTTTTAAAAGTTTCATTCTCATGTTGATTACATCACCGTCACTGTGAGCAACACAATGTGTAACAAAGTGCATGTAGACACACGGGGGACGTTCAGCAGCTGAGGAGCTCTCTTCCTCTCTCTCTCTCTCTCTCTCTCTCTCTCTCTCTCTCTCTCTCTCTCTCTCTCTCCCTCTCTCTCTCCCTCTCTCT
>JBBJLS010101856.1:0-20140 GCA_037577275.1 Bryconaethiops microstoma | reverse complement strand
TCACTAACTGTGTACCAACCCGACCATCACAACTGATGGTCCCAAACACATTAAGAAGGCAAGAAATTCCACTAATGGACTCTTGACGAAGAAACACCTGTTAATTAAACACCATTCCAGGTCGATTCCTCAGGAATTTGATAGAAAAAAAAAAAAGCCAAGAGTGTGCAAAGTCGGAGCAATAGCTGATGTTTTCAATATTATTCTACAATATAGCCAATAATAAGAACAAAGGAAATCGTTGAATGAGAAGGTGTGTCCAAACTGGTAGTGTATATATATAGAAATATATGAATGAAATATCACAACTTTCTGCTCCTTCTTAAATAGTTCCTTTTTGGAACTGTTGAATACAAACTCTTTTAAAAATGTGGCCCTGGTGCATTTAGTCAGAAAGCTTTTTGCTGTCCTTGTTTTCGCAGGCCTGAGTCACGTTGCAACTGCTCTTTGCTACTGGTACAGTGTCGAGGTAGGTCAAGCGGCCGACGTTAGTCACTGTTTAAATGAGATTTGATTTAATGCTCATAAATACTCCCTCACGGCTTCTGCAAGCTTGTTATTGACTGACTCACCATAGACTTATTTTGTTCTCTGGACACCTAAACCCTTGCCCAGGCTCCAGGACAGAGATGTATGCTAATGTGGGGGGATGAGAAAGGAGCTGTGAATTTGCTGTGGTTCCTGCAGCCTCTCAAAAGCTTGTTCGAGACCCCCTTTTCCAACCAAAGTGGACCTCAGCAGGTCTCCTTTCATGTAAGCAGTCACAGATTTGATGTAGCCCAGGCTAACATTGCAGTATAGTTTCATCATCCACTGCTTCCACTCACTGCCCACATCGTTAGAAACACCTACACGGTATGAACAAAAATATTGGGACACCTGACCATTACACCAACATTAATTGTAAAGATATTGCATTAAAATACGTAGACTTTAATATGGAGTTTAATATGGAGTTGGTCCCTCCTTCGCAGCTTTAACAGCTTTTACTCTTCTTGGAAGGTTTTCCACAAGATTTTGGAGTTTCTGTAGGAATTTGTGCCCATTCATTCTGTAGAGCATTTATGAGGTCAGAGATTGATGTTGGACGAGAAGGCCTGGCTTACAATTTCCGTTCCAGTTCATCCCAAAGGTGTTGGATGGGGTTGAGGTCACAGCTCTGTGTGGGTCAGTCAAGTTCTTCCACACCGAACTCATCCAACCATGTCTTAATGGAGCTTGCTTTGTGTGCTGGAACACAGTCATGCTGGAATAGAAAAGGTTCTTCCCCAAACTGGGTACGCATAGTTGGGAGCATGGCATTGTCCAAAATGTCTTGGCATGCTGAAGCACTAAGATTGAATTTCACTGGCAGTAAGGAGCCACCTGAATTCAATAATTAAGAGGTGTGTCCCAACGCTTCTGTCCATATTGTGTACACTGTACTATACAGTCAAAATACTGTGATCAGCAATAGAGGTGGACATAAAAACTAAAGATGAATGAATAAAATGATTGCTAAAGTAGTTTACTATTTAACACAAATGGTTTGGAGTTGTTATGTATACTATGTTATTGTACATAATTGTGATAATAGTGATGTTGCACATGAGACAGAGGAGATGGAAAACATGGTAATCCCTAATAGGAATGGAAAGAAGAAGAAGAATCAGCAGAATAAGATTAAGACAACATTTTTTCTTTATCTGTCTTGACTACACTTTTTTAATTATATGGTTTCAGGCCAGCATGCCACCAGATGTAATAAATTGAAAGACATATTGCATATCATTCTTGCTACTAACTCAATACAGCTGTTAGGGTCTAGATACTATGTAAAATAGTAGTAATAAACTAGTAGTAACTATCTTTGTAGTAATAAAATATAAATAATTTCTACACCATTTATCCCTTAGAATTACACAGGCCATTTCAGTTACTGTGCCTTTAAGACTGATAAATATTAATGGCCTCTGCTTTGATTTGCTGCACTGTCATTCAAAGCAGTCTAGGCTGAAACAATCCCCACATTACTCAGTATAACTGTTTTCTCTGGGTGAGTACGGTGGTCCTCCTTCTCCCCCATCACTCAGAATAACTGCCCTCTCTCTCTGTGTGTGTGGGTAGGGTGGTCCTCCCTTTCCTCCATCACTCAGTATAACTATCCTCCCTCTCTTTGGGTTGGTAGGGTGGTTCTCCCTGCCCCTTCTCTCAGGATAATTATGCTCTCTCTCTCTGGGTGGGTAGGCTGGGCCTCCCTCTCCCCATCACCCAGTATACTTGACCTATCTGTCTACAGAGGTAGGGTGATCCTTGCTCTCCCATATCACTCAGTATAACTGTCCTCTTTCCCTACAGGTAGGTAGGGTGGTCCTCCATTGCTCCCATCACTCTGTACTGGTTAGAATTCTGGTCGAAATTCTAGCTAGTGGGTGGAACTGAAGAAAAGATCAACAAGAAATAAATAGACAGATTGTAACACAGCATGACATGATTTGGGGGGAATTGAATTGTGAACATTGATGTGGAAAAATCAATGTTGTTAAGTGCCTGTTTGTGTTGAGCCTGATCTTCCACAGAGAAATAGATGACACAGATCAGCATAAACGCAGGAGAAACATCAGACCAACCACTTTTAGAATCCTCCTTGCATGTGTTCAGAATCCAACAACTCAATATGAACTTTGATCCAGAATCTCTGTCCTTTAAGTGATTGTTCGTCAAGATGCCAAATCTCTAAGAAACTTAGTTCTAAAGAAACTAAGTCAAGGTGGTGTTTCCAATAGTGATAAATTTGATGTTAATCACAAATGAAGAAATAAGGAAACCAAAATGATATTTTTATGTTTGATTTCTTGATCCAGATTGATGCTGACAGCATTAAAGGGGACATATTATGGAAAACTCACTTTAGTATAGCCCATAGACCTATTATAACTAAACATGTTCATGAAGTTCTTTGCACAAAATCACTCCCACATAAAGAGATTTCACCAGCTTTAATCTTGACAGTTTCAGTTCCTTTCAAAATGAGCCGTTTAAGGGCTCTGTTACTTTTATGCAAATAAACTGTTGCTGGCCACGCCCCACCATGCTAACGCTGCGTGTTTAACACTCGTGAAACAGAGAAGCCATCCAGCCCTATATGTTTGACCCCGAAGCAAGATGAACATAACACTTCATGAGTGACTTGCCTTTGCCTGTAGCCACAGCGCTCGGCGTCTAATGCGTGCTCGTAAAACCAGCAGATAAAAATGGCGGATCTTCAACTAATCTAGTGGGTGGGGGCTTGACAGATGAGGGGTAGTTCTATGGAAATTTCCCCATCACAATAGAGGGGGCCGTCCAAACGGCTCGTAGAAGCACATGATTCCTGACACTAAAATCTTTCAGTTGATTCACAGAAAATGGATGGATGGTTTTTTTCAAGCTTCGTGTGTTTATAGAAGCATTAGAGACCCAAATGGAAATACAAAAGGATGCAAAAAGTGAGTTTTGCATAATATGTTCCCTTTAATTTCGTGTTGCTGTGCTGAGATGAGACGATTATAACTACGTTTTGTAATTTTCTGGCTTTGAGGCAGATTGATGATAATGGTGCTGATTTAGCGGCACAGGATGACACTGTTTGATTTGAATGGACTTGAATTGAGAACTTTGATGTGAGAAGATCGATGCTGGAGGAGGAAAAACACTCACATTCGTGCCTGTGTAGAGCTCTGACCTTCCTAGTGGAGAAGAAGGCAGTTCTTCTGTAAAAAACACAGAATAAACAACAGATTCACTACAACCCAAACATTTTTAAGGTCAACAGAGCAAAAAGACATGAAAATCAGGCCTCAAGGGGAGGGGGGCTTCTCCCCAGTATTACTATGGGCCTCAAAATAATAACGAAATAAATAAAAGAGCATCAGATCTCGTAAAACCCCCTGCTTCTCATCCAGACATAGAACCACATACGGATCTCAAAGGAGTCCCAGCGGAACCGTGTTGTCGTCTCTTTCCAGAGATTTTAAGAGCATCAGTTTTGTTCCCTCCCCCCTCCTTCTCTTTCCCCTCCCCCCTTTCTTCTTCTTCTCTTTTGTTCACCTTGAATCACAGAGTAATTTCTCCCTAAGTGCTTTCAGTCACTTCGCAAAGGTCTTTTTCATTAAAGGAGCGCAAATCATACAGGAGCCGACGCCTGTTTGTCCCTTTTTTGTCATTTTAATGTGTCTAAATGGTTTGATAATGGATCTCTTTGGGAACCATCAGCCTTTCCTCGGGGTGGGTTTGATTTTTTACGTTTGGGCAGAAATTGCACGAAGGCGGTGATTGTTTTTTGAATGCCAAACAACTCGCTTAATACTTTTTAATGCCTTTGATATTTTTTATACGACAAGAGAGTCAATTTTGCTCTGTGGACTTGGCCACATTGAGTCTGAAGACCTGAACCCCCACTAAGTGCACATTTTATAAACGTTTAACATAATTACACACTCACCACACAAGTGGCAAAAAGGGCAAAAAGTGCACCAACCCACAGTCGCACTGTGATTCCATCTGTCCTGTGTTTGGATTGATTTTTTGTTTTATGTATTACTCCAGAGTGCATGTGTTTAAATCATTTTCCACTCTGCTGGGTTAATTAAAACACATTTCACGTCAGAGCATGCCTGTAGTTTTTCATGTTAATTGTTACTCAATGGCCATTTTACTGGAAACACCCACCTTGTGCTTCCACTCACTGTGGCTCTAAAGTCAGGTGGTGCAACTGGAATGAATACAAGTACAATCCACAACACAAAGTAACAGATTGTTTTATTTTAATGTGGAACGATGGCACACAAGCAAAAAATTCACACAGCAATGAATAGAACTGCTAAACAATCCACCCTGAAGAGAACCTGGATGAGAAACAGGGGTTCTTGAGAGATCTGATCTGATGATTTTTTTATTAATTTCATTATTATTTTGAGGCCCATAGTAATATTGGGGAGATGCCCCCCTCTCCTCGAGGCCTGACTGTCAGCTCAGTCATGTCTTTGTGCTCCGTTGAACGCGTTTGAGATGGAGTGAATCTGTTGATTCTGTGGTTTTTACAGAGTAACTGCTTTCTTCTCCACAACGATGATCAGAGCTCTACACAGACGTGAATGTGAGCATTCGGTCCTCCAGCATTGATCTTCTCACATCAAAGTTCTCAGTTCAAGTCCATTCAAATAAAACAGGGTCATCTCACGCCGCTAAATCAGCACCGTTATCATCAATCTCAGTCTCAAAAACTCCCGAATCACAAAATATCATAATGGCAGTATCTCAGTGCAGCAACATGAAATCAATGCTGTCAGCATCAATCTGGATCAAGAACTCGAGCATTAAAATATCATTCAAACTTGTTTTTTGAATATTTTGGCATCCTGATTCCTTTATATTTGAGGATCATCAAATTTAACACTAACTTGTGCTTCCATTTAGTGGCCACTTTATTAGAAATACAACCTCGTGCTTCTATTCACTGACAACCTTTTTAGAAATACAGCCTTGTGATTCCACACACTGGCTACTTTAATGGAAACACTTCTCCAGGTCCATCTTTGGTCACAGCAGGTGTCTAACCAACATTGTGTGGTGGGTTTTTTCAATGAAGTGTTAAATATTAAAGTCCTTTCAGATGTCTAGTCTCGGTTTGTATTTCAATTGCAAGTCTGATTTAGGCCCCAGCTGCGGTTTGCTGTGTGTTTTACGCACCTGCTGCTCTAAATAGTTATTTTCTTGTAGAGTCTATTGTACTGTCATGGATATTCAACCTACTTTCTTATTGCTAGTAAAAATGGGGAACAGGAGCGTTCCCTTTTTGCCCTAAACTGAGCTTTAATTGCTAGTTTTTTTGGGGTACAACATTTATTCAGCAAGGTACCACGGACCCCAACACCTCAACTTTTCACTGTTTCTTTTTACTTTCTGCTCCTATCTGTAGATATGAACAGCAGAACTCTAATCCCATACGGAATGTAAAGTTCATGTTTATGTAACTAAAGAGAAATCAGTTTCAAATGAAAAGATGTGGTGAATAAACTGAAGAAGATCTTGCAGATTCTGAACTGTTTCTGTTTAAACGGAAGTGAATCTGTGACTCAGACCATGTTAAGACCGGAGAAAAAGACCAGTGTGGTGGTGAGTCCCCTCCCTTTCACTGAAATGTGAGATCAGACGACTCTCAAGTGGATCAGATATGATCATCAGATGTCTCTGAACAAACTTGATGTCATTAAAGTTAAAGAACCTCTGGACCTCATGGAGAAATTTCACACATTCTTCTCATCACACACACTGTCTGATAAAGCATCTGATCACACATTCTACTCCTCACACACACTGTCTGATAAAGGGTCTGATCACACACTCTACTCTTCAAACACTGTCTGATATCCAGAGCCTTTGGGAAGAGCTGAAGTGGAGTTTGTGATCCATAACTGATCATTCTGACCTCACTAATGCTTTCATACGATTAAATCTACACAGCAATGTTCCAACATCTTGCCTCCCCAGAAGAGTACTGCTGTTACTGCAGAGGGGACAAAATCATATCAAGATGTGTGTGTGTGTGTGTGTGCGCATGCATCTGTGTGTGTGTGTGTGTGTGTGTGTGTGTGTGTGTGTATGTGTGCGCATGCATCTGTGTGTGTGTGTGTGTGTGTGTGTGTGTGTGTGTGTGTTTGCGCATGCATCTGTGTGTGTGTGAGTGTCGTGTCATAAAAATGGCAGTTAAAAGAGTAGCTGAGCAAAGAGGATGTCGCTAGTTCATTAGAGCATTACAGGCTACACACTGAGCAGCACACACACACACACACACACACACACACACACTAAGCAGACAGGCACTCAATAAGAGGCTGAAAGAGAATAAAAAACAGAGAGATGGGGTCAGGAGGGAAAATATTACAAGTGATTCACTGAAACAGAGAGAGAGAGAGAGAAAGAGACAGAGGTGGAGGGACAGAAATAAAGAGAGAGCAGCAGAGAGAGAGTGGTAGAGAGAAAATGAGACTGTGTAGAGGAAGTGAGTGAGATAGTGAGATATAAAATAGAGGGGGAAAGAGAGAAAGCGTAGTGAGCGAGAGAGCAGTAGAAAGGGAGCGGTAGAGAGACAGAGAAAGAGACCCACAGAGAGAGTGTGGTGAAGAGAGGTAGAGAGAGAAAGAGAGTGTAGCGATAGCGAGAGAGAGGTAGCATAAGGGGAGAGAGAGAGAGAGAGAGAGAGAGAGAGAGAGAGAGAGAGAAAGAGGTAACGACAGATTAGTGGTGTATAGGAGGCACTGGTGGCTAAAGGGCACCAGAACCTGCATGAAAAACAATAATTTACTTTAGATCAATCGTGTTTAAAAACCAAACATAGACATAATTCCAGGTTCTATTAATCATGTACTATAGAACAAACTAGAAATAATGCCAAATTATATTAACCCCGTGTTATTTAACAAACTGTAGAAATAATCTCAGGTCACTTTAATCCTGTACTATGAAACTACTGCATACGTAGTCTCTGATTATATTAATTATGCGCATTAAAACCCCTACAAATAATCCAAGATTATATTAATCCTGGGCTATAAAACATACTGGAAATAATTCCAGATTGTATTAATCCCATAAGTGAATATAATGAATCTCCTTTCAAATTAATTTTATGGAATGAAAACAAAGAAATTATCCCAAATTGTGCTGCTACTGTGTGAGTAGCCATGTCAGTAAATAGTCCTTGGAGTAATTCATGGAAAAGTTTATGGGGTTGTTTTTTTTTGTTTGTTCTCTGTGGTTCAGATCAAGCCAGGATGTTTTGTCCTCCTCAAGCGTTCAACTTAAAGCATTAAAACGACTGAATAAAGTGATTTCACAAGGAGATCCTGGCTGTCAGCTGTAAATCCCCAAACTAATGACACACTTCACTGCAGACAGAGGTGGGGAGGTCTGGGGAAATAAAATTACAAATAAATTAAATTAAAATTTGCTGGCTAAGCAAGAGAAACTGCCAATATTTCCTATACTGGACACGTCATCATCAGAACTGGACCATGAAGCGATGAAGAAGTAGGTCTGGTCTGATGGATCAAGTTTTCATGTGTACAGCTGTGTGTGTGTATGTGTATGTATGTGTCTTACCTGGAGAAGAGATGGGCCAGGATGTTCGATGTGAAGAAGGCGAGATGTTGGACAGTCTTGGGTCCTGCATTCATGTGGACATTGCTTTAAGACCTGCCCTTCATGGAGACGGAGTTCCCTAATGGCACTGTCCTCTTTCAGCAGGATGATGCCTTCCACACTAAAAACCCTGTTTACAAGGGAGACCAGTATTTTGCGGGTGTTTTTTTGTGTGCATGAGTCTAATACAAATGTTATTCCAATAAACAAGAACAAAATGAAAACATGAGATTTAACACAGAGATCTATATAACACAGAGAAACATGGGATCTACAGATGACATACATGTGCACACATTGAAGTGGAGGTGAAAACAAAAAGGAACAGCACAGGAAAACAACATCACAGGCCAGACATGAGGACACAAGGAGGACAAAATATTCCAGTTAAAAATGAAACATCAGTTTTAATTTGTTTCGCCTGCACAGTTGTATGAGCTGAGGCTACAAATGCAGCTTCCATAATAACATGTTCCGCAAGACCAGCTGTTTTAATATGCCCCCTACTGGATATACTTTAAAATGCAGTAATTCGTAGAAAAATCTCAAAATGATGCTAAATTATAATACATAGATTTTTAAAGGGTGATTTTGAGTATTTGTTCAGAAATATAGATAGATAGATAGATAGATAGATAGATAGATAGATAGATTTTGTGGGAGTTGAACAGCTTAATTTCCATGAATTATTATATTTCAACTCATTATGTCATATTCAGTAAATGGAAGAACATGAAACTTGAAGAACATGAAACTTCTCATAGAAAAGGTCTGATCTAGAGCATTACGTTCTAACCTGACGTCTGACTCTGACCTGTGACTTTCACTGAGGCCTAAAAGTTATGCTTTCCATGCATTGCTTTTGAATCGAGTCGAATCCAGAAGAACCAAAAGGTCATGAACATCAGGGTATGGATGGTTTGTTGGTGGGAATTCAATTATGAGCTATGAAAGCGTGTTTTCTTCTCCCCGTACTACAGAAGTCTCTCCATCCAAAGGGCCAAAACTCAATTACTCACGATTTGCTCTCTTTCTCTTCATGATTGTACCTTCTGTGAACTCCACAGACACACCTACGCCTCTGGCAATGTCACAGCCTGGTGCTCCTCAAGGCCAGCTCTGCTTTATTCGACTGGACTGAGCCGTATTTCACTGGGCCGCGAGAGAGGAAAGGTCAGAACATGACCAACACTAATCGTTTCCTACCCAATACATTTGTAGATAAAAAAAACAGGGCAGATCGTCATTCTGAGTACAAATCAATTTTCATCCATGTTTACTGAGGTGTTTATGAAAAATATTTCCTATTCTACCATAAAGGAGCATTTCTTGAGGCGTTTATGGACTAATACTTCCTATTCTAGTGTATAGAGGGGTTTATTGAAGTGGTTTATAGACTTGTATCTCCTATAAAAGATATTAGTCCAAAGGATTGTCTCCTATTTTAGCATATAAAAGCATGCATTTAGATTGTTTATTTACTAATATCTCCTGTTCTAGCACATAGGTGTCACATCCCCAGTCAGCGGCCACTAGAGGCCGCTGTTGTTCAAGTTATGGAGGACTTTTAAGTTGAAACTGGGGTTATTAGTTAAGCTCATAAACTGTTTTGTATTTGGTTAATTAAGTATGAAGAATGTCTTTTGTTTGTGATAGTATTTAAGTTCCTCTGTTTCAGTGTTTAGTTGTCTTTCATCGCTCACTCTACCCCTGAGTTTGGTTTCGTTCAGGATTCCTTGTGTTTGTGTTTTTGGGCCATCGAGACTCCTTTGTTTTGTATTTGAATAAAGAAAACAAAGATGAAAGTCTGCATTTGTGCCTCCTGCCTGAGCAACCAACACCAGAGCGTGACAATAGGTGTTTATTGAAGTTGTTTATGACTAATATCTCCAATTCTATTGTATAGAAGCATTTACTGAGGTTGTTTGTGGTCTAATGACTCCTAGTCTTGCACATATTAGTGTTTATTGACCTATTGACCTGTACTATTATCTCATATTTAAGCATATAAGTGCATTTATTGAGGTGTTTATCAACTAATATGTTCCGTTTTAGCATATAGGAGTGTTTTTTTTTTAGGTATATATGGACTAATAGCTCCTATTTAGGCTTATAGGAATGTTTATTAAGGTGTTTATGGACTAACATCTCCTATTCTAATGTATTGGAATGTTTATTGAGGTCATATATGGACTAATATCCCATATTCTAGTGGATAAGAAAATTTATTGAGATAAGTTATAGACTAATATCTCATAATCTAGCATATAGGACCATTTATTGAGGTCACTTATGAACTAAAATCATACGGTAATACTTTGATTCTTGATTCTGTTACTGACAAAAGTGACAGCATGATCGTGTGACATGACTGTGGTTTTCGTAGCCATGTTACCCAGTCACTTCGAAGACTGTAGCTTTTGTCCTGGTCTCTATACTCCATCACCGCGGCAACATTTGTCTTTTTGTGATATGTGTCTCGGATCCGGCTGCTCCCTCTCTAAACGCATCCTAACAGCACACGAGAGGATAAAATCAAAACTAATCCAGAACCGGCGCTGTCCACTTAGATGTTTTATGGATGTTCCCCCCAGAAAAAAGAAGACGCATGAGATCGAAGGAACGGTAACCTTGTCTTCTCTGAGATGGCGAACGCTGCGCTGAGCCTCGGTGATTTTTATATCATCTGTGGAAAGGGGGGGGGGGATAAAAACAGCCAAGCCTTTTCATCAATCGTTTGGAAGTCTCTACTGAGACTGCGTGAAAGAGAGTGAGAGAGAGAGAGAAAAAAAATCCCTGCTGTCATGAAAAACATAACTCGTTGCTGGGTTGGAATGATGATGATGATATTCTTCGGCCCTGCTGGCAGGCAGAATGACAGGACGAGTTCATTTTGCCGTGACAGCGGCAGTGGCGAGGCGGCGACGGCGGCGGCGGGCAGAGCTCCTTGAATGATGCGGAGTTGAGATTAGGGCTCAGATGCCTGCTGGAGACACCAAAGCAACATGACGTGTGACCGTTTTCATCCTACAGAAGAGACAGGGGCCACTATTCCTTCTCAAACACACTCATTCTGCACACTGGACGTACCAGAAGAAATGAAAACTAATAGTTAAATATACTGCAATTTTCAGTAGGCTTGTACATCAGTACTACACTATGTACATCAAGAGATACACTTATGGCATTTATCAGACGCTTTTATCCAAAGCAACTTCCATTCCCTAACTACAGGGGACAATCTACCTGGACCAACTTGGGGTTAAGGGTCTTGCTCAGGGACCCAGTGGTGGTTTGTGGAAGGTAGGATTCGAACCCATGATCTCTTGGTCCAGAGGCAGGTATCCTACCTACTAGGCAGCAGTAGAAACTTTGTATATTTATCAGTATAGACACACTTACATGTCAGGATATAATCCATAGTACATTAAAGGATGCTAGACATTCAGTAATACTGTAAATGTAATGGTACAATAAACACATTACTGCAGTTTTCAGTAGGATTGAAAATCAGTACTACACTATGTACACTAACAGATACCAGTATATAACATCTGTACATTTATCAGTGTAGATACACTTATCAGTAGAACAGGATAAAATCTATAGTGCAGTAACGGATGCTGAATGTTTGGTACTGTTGAGTCCAGATACTATATTTTAGTATGAAATTAAAAACCAGTGTTACTGTATATCTAATTATATAATAAACTCACTACTGAAATGTTCAGTAGGACCAGAAATCAGTACTACAACATGTACACTATCAGGGACCAGTATGTAACCTCTGTATATTGACCAGTACATATACTCTTACCAGTATATCAAGATAAACTCCATAGTACATTAATGGATACTGAATTTTCAGTACTGTTGGAAATCAGATATTGGATTTTAGTACGAAACTGAAAAGCAGTGGTGTAATACTTATGCCTGAATTTTCAGTAGGTTCACAAATCATTAGCAAAATAGATTTCCAGTACTGTTGCAACTTCAATAGCATAATGAATTCACTATTACACACAGTATTATTATAAAGTTTATAATAATATATTATTATTATATGTTATTATTATATATTATTATTATATATTATTATTCATCTTATATATGACAAATAATATATTTCCATGCTTCTGTACATGTAATGGTATACTAAACACACTACTGGAATTTTCAGCAGGTTTGGAAATCATTTGTAAAATAGTCAAATATTTTCAGCATTATTGTAATGCTGATAATCATAATATATACACTTCTGTGAAGACTACTGTAAATTCAATGGTATAATAAACACACTACTGTACTTTTCAGTAGGCTTAAATATCAGTACTACAATATGTACACTAACAGACACCAGTACAGAACGTCTGTATATTTACCAGTATAGATATACTTACTTACTAATATAACAGGATAAAAAAATAAAAAGTGTAATATGTGTGTTTCTTGACAGCACACATTTGTGGAGTTTGCATATTCTCCTTGTGGTGGCGTGGGTTTCCTCCGGGGTCTCCGGTTTCTCCCACAGTCCAAAGACATTCCTGCCAGGTGGATTGGGCATTCTAAATGTATGTAGGTGTGAGTGTGTGAGTGTGTGTGTGTGTATGTGTTTGTGTGTGCCCTGTGGTGGGTTCTGGTTACAGAAAATGAATGAATGAATGAATACTTCAAAATACTTCAATAAAACATGTATTAATGAATGCTAAATTTTCAGTTCAAGTGAAATTAAAATGAATTAAAAGTGAACTGCAGAGATGAAAATACTCAAAATGATGATAAAATACAATACATACATTTTAATTTAACACTAATATCATTTTTAAGGGTGATTTTGATAAGTTGTATTTATTGAACTCAATAGTCACCCAAATCACCCAAATCTACAATTAACTAAATAAAGAGCAATTCATCCCAACTAATTACAGAAGAATTAATCTCAATTAACTACATAAGAATTCATCTCAATTAACTGCATAAGAATTCATTACAGTTAACTGTATAATATAATGCAATTAATTACAAATAACTACATATGATTAAACAATTAATCATAATTAATTACACAAGATGTGATTAACTGTGATAAACAAAATCAAAATAATGTAATTAATTATAATGAACTCTGTACTGTAATGCAATTAATCACAATTAACTTTGTAAGATAAAATCATTAAGAATGATTATCTCAACCAATATGATTCATTTTAATTCAATTAGATATATAAGATTAAAATGAATAAAACTCCATAAGGTGATACAATTAATTGCAAAAGATATGATAAATCATAATTAATTACATAAGATGTTACTACATAAAATATTGTGATTAATCATGAGTGACTAATACAACAATGATATTATTATGACTGACTAGATAAATAATGTGATTAATCATTATAATTATACCCCTAATAACAACATTGAAATATTTGTGTAATTGTGCAAATGGATGGACAGTGGGGGGTCATTATTTTTGTCACAGGTCATGTTTAATAAAATTATTTCAGCCCTCAAATCTAGAACCAACACCACCCTTCTCTCATCCTTGACCTTCTCCTTAATTGTCATCTTCTTTCTGGGCTCTGCAGGTCAGCGGTGCCACTGTCACTCATTGGCAGGTCCACAGAGGTGCTGCTGTCTGATTGGCTGCTCATCACCATGATATTAAGACATTCCATGGGGCTGTCAGGCTGATCTGACATGATCTGACAGCTCACAGGAGAGACCCTCTATTAATATAACAGGTGGGTGGGGCTTAACAACCGGTCTGTTTAAAGGACCCATATGCTGTGTTCATCACGAGGGTTGGTTTTTATGCCTTTCTGGAACAAAAGGTTTACAAACTATTCCAAATAACCTCTGTTCTGATTGACTGGACCTAATTCAGAAAGCATTATAAGTTAAAAACAAGTGAGGCTTAACAGTAGTAGGCTGTTATTGGTGAATACTGTGCAAAAGTCTTGAGGCTACCCTCATTTCTTCATATTTTGCTTTGATTCACCTTGTTGGTGCAGAAATAGTAGATAAAGGTTTTCCAACCACACAGCATTCAGCACCACCAGTATACTGATCACCGCCTGATCATCTGGAATCATCTGCACCTGTTTTTTCACTGGTTCAGAGTTTAAATTAGATGGTTTTTGTTCTGCTTGAATAATTCATACTGTACGTAGGTCACTGTGTGGCTTAACAAACAAAAAACATTCCTCTGGTAAGGTTAAAAAAAAGAGTGGACTGAAAACGAGCCTTTGAATGTCCCTCAGGAAGCCTGGAGAACTGTTCCTTAAAACCTCATTAAAAGTGAGGAGGGGTAAGTACTGAATGTACATATAACCTTTTTTCCAAACAAATTCTTTAAACTTGGCAAATATATTGCAGTCGTTAACTAGAATTGTTAACTGAAATTTGCAACTAAAGGAGATTGCATGTTTGATCTCCACTGGTGCCACAGATACCTGTGGCCTTCCTCTAATCACAGCCCCATCCCAATTTTAAAATGAAATTAATTTTCTCTCACTGCTCTGATCTTTATTTGCCTCAGATCATCAGATCTTCAGATAAAACATAAGATCCAAAAGAAATCTTATAAATGAACCTGAAATTTGTCTTAGTGATCAAATTCAAGTCTCGACTAGTAAGATCACACCGTTTTGAGACACATGTTTGTTAAAAAGAAGAAAACTTGATTTTCTTTCTTTTGCTCCTTATTTCTCCTAAAGACTTCAATAATCTCCAAGTAAGAAGATATTTTAATTTTTGATAAGACAAAGAGAAGACTGTTGTGTGCACTAAAATCTTTCCCTGATTTGATTTATTTGTATTTACTGTCATGTTTTAAACTAGTAAATACTTTCTGCCCAGATAAATGGATTTCCTTTGTGCAGCACTTCCACATCTGTTGACTGGGCCACTGTGTGATTTTTCAGAAGCTTCATGACTTTTTGAGGGATTAATTATGAGATTATTGAAATATTGCAGTGGTTTCCAAAAACATGTTTACTGGCTCCCTGAAGGTTGATCACTGCACTGATGAAGGACACTGTGTGTGTGTGTGTGTGTGTGTGTGTGTGTGTGTGTGTGTGTGTGTGTGTGTGTGTGTGTGGTAACTTTCCAAATTATTTTTTTGGTAGTTCATTTATGATGTTTGTGTGCCATAAAAGAGTCATATTTCATTTTACATCATTTACATCAACTCAGCATCATTAAATATCAAACAGACTGTTTTGGATTGATGTTATCTACGTAAATGAGCTCTGTTCTGATTGGTTGCACAGTGCCATAACACTGTCACACTTGCAAAAATAGCTCATTAAAATGTTTTTTTTCCGGTTCTTGTATAGCATCCTTCCAAATAATGCTTTATGGCTTCTGTTTAAAGAGTGGCTAATGCGCAGGGCTAAACTGAGCAGTCAAACAGAAATGTGTTCATTGTTTTAACACCACAGCCACGATGATTCTCAAAGGGCCTGCTGTTTCATGCATGGACTAGGACAGTGCAATACTAGCTGTTATGTAACACTATACTGTTACTTTGCTGTATTGTCTATTTATTCTATTGTTTCTGTCATTCCTTGTACTTTGTTCAATGCTGCTAACTACACTTTGTGCAGTACCATACTTATGTTACTATATTGGTAATTTTATAAGGTTTCCACTCCATTCACACAAAGCTGTTTCATTATCACTTTATTTCTAGCAACACCCCAATGGCAGTGGCTAACTGTGCTGTAGGGTATATTGACTGTACATTATATTGAACTGCTTCTGATCCTTTGTCCATATAAAACACAATAATATTTCAGTATCTGCTTTCCACTTGACTGCTGATTCAACATTTGGGCAATTTTTGGATGCTTAAATTTGCCCTTGTACTTAATTGCACATTTGGTACTTATATATAGAGTTTATATTTATGGTTTATTTATATAGGTGTATTCTGTGTGTCTTTTTGCCTCGCAGTTCACAGCTGCTAATGACAATAAAGCAATCTTGAACATTCAGAACATCCTCACCCCACACACGTAAGACCCTCGGCCACCTAAGCAGGAGTAAAATGGAAGACCTTTTTGTTATAAGATGCCACCCATGTGCCACCCCTATTTCAAACTAAATTATTTCATATAAAGCAAGTAAAAATGATCATTTTCTACTTTTCCACTTTTCTCACTTTTCGTACAGTCTTTTCTTTAACTCAGCACCGTGTTCAAGGCCGCGGCCATCTGCAGCAGAAACATGAGAGCTCAGGAGCGGTGTGAAGCTCACAGGGTGGAGCGGAGTGAACCTCTTTACTCAGGCAACTCAAATGTAAGCAGTTTCTTACCATTAAAGCACTTCAAGTATGCTTATATAAGCAGTTGATGGCAGCAATGAGATGCTGTCTTTTAGAATAAATGTGCTAAGCTAGGCAAAAAACACCCATAGTGCCAGTGCTTGAAGAAAAACCTTACACCTCAATAAGGGAAAAATGTCAGAATGTGTTTATGTGATTAGAACTCGTTCGATTAATCTTCAAGTGGTAAAAACACTCCGTTACCATGACACGGAGAGCCGCTCATATATGAGGGGAAATGTCTGATGCTGACCATGATGTTGACCATGATGATGAGTCATGATGTTTCTTTCATTTAATCTGCGTTTTACAACAGAGCTTAAAATTAAATACGAAGACTGATGATAATACCTGCAGATGATAACACTCACTACAGTGCAAGTCCTTGCCAGTAGCTTCAAATGAATGAAGTAGCATTGAAGCACAACCTGGCATGTGAGATGTGTGAATTCTTCACTTCGCCACAAGTTTACCCCAGAAGTTCTTCCATTGCCCAGAAGTGCTCCATAGTCCAGTTCTGATACATCACATGTCCAATGTAGGAACTTTCAGTGGTGAACAGGGGTCAGCATGGGTACTCTGAGTAGTCTGCAGCTATGCAGTCCTATACACAGCACGCTATGATGCACTGTGTTCTGACACCTTTCTATCAGTGCAGCAAGAACTTCAACAGTTTGTGCTACAGCAGCTCTTCTGCATACCACTTTTGGTAGATAGAGACCACTGCATACCAGAACCCCCCCAACCAAGACCTGCCATTTTGGAGACCCAATCATCTAGCCATCACAGTTTGGCCCTTGTAAGGATGTGGTCCACAAGGCTGTGGAATGTGTCTGTAGGAATTTAGGCTCTTTCATTCAAAACAGCATTTGTGAGGTCAGGTACTGAGGTTGTAATACAAGGCCTGGCTTGCAATTGTTTTGCCAAAGTCATTCAGTTGGGTTGAGTTCAGGCCACTGGATTTCCTCCACACCAAACTCATCAAACTATGTCTTTATGGACATCGCTTTGTGTACAGGGACAGTATCTTTTATGGGGGCCTTTACCAAATGTAGTAATAATTTCACCTTTTAATGGAACTAAAGGGACCAACACGCTGAAAAGCAGCCCCAGACTGTTTTCCCTATTCCGCTAACTTTACTGTTGGAACTATGCATTCTGGTAGGTTGTTCTTACATCTGCCAAACCCAGATTCACCATACATCACTCAAGAGAACACATTTCCACAGCTTGAGTCTGGGGCAAATGCCATTCCAGTCAACACTTGGTATTGCTCCCATGGAAACAAATTTCATGAAGCTGATGTTGCCTCCAAAAGCTGTCTGGAGTTCTGTAGCGTGTGATGCAATAGATGCATTACATGTTACAGCACTTGGTAGCTCTGTGAGTTAACAAGGTCTTCCTTTTCATGGCCCATATTGTGTATATTAGTCCTATTAAGAATAATGGCAAAGAAACATTTACTCTGCAATCCAGATGAGTCTGTTTATTCACACTCTACTTGTAAAGTTTGTGTCCATTCTGTCCTATAGTCAGGTACCAGAAATCTATTAATTTCATGTTTGATTGAATGTGCAACTGAGTTTGTTCCCCAAAAGCATCTAATTACCCTGACTGTGGGCACTAGCTTTAAAGAAATGTACTGAACACTCAGGTGTACCTGTGCACCTCCATGCATTCGAAAGGCTGTAAAAACATTGTGCATGTATGTATACAATGTGCCTCCCTTTCTGACTGAGACAGGCTGAAGAGACAGGCTAACAGAACTGTCAAAATGAAGGGAAATCCTAATAGCCTTAGCCAGAGACAGTCCTCGGCTATAAGCCCAATGTAAAACATCTTGAGCAGAATGGAACCTTAGTTGGAAGGTATTTGTAAAAAATAGAGCATCCAATGATGAATAAAACCATGTTTTCTTCTACCAAGGTCAGAAAGTGTTGGCCAAATGACATTGATATGGTATTTCCAATTACACTAACAAATTCTAAAAATATAGCCAAGCCAAAATCTTGGCTCCAGGACACGGTGTAATGATATGGACAATAAAAGCTGTCTTTGCTCCCATGCGTTTTGCAGCTTTGTTAGATTGGAGTGTCTTGTCCTTGACAGAGAGCCTGCGGTGAGTGAAGGTTTCCATTTGCACTTGTTTTGCAGGCTCTCTCATGCAGGGGTCTCATTATAAAGCGGTTGACACAGCCAGACCTGAGAGGAGTTCCACAGGGCTAAACTGGACCACTTTTTTCCATCTAAAATCAAGATTATGCCTCAGAAGCAAAAATGGCCATGACTGTACTTGGAGTGGTGGGAAACAACCTTATATTTAAAGAGGGTCAGCTTAAAAGAACATTCCAATGTTTATTCAATACTACCTCCATCTGCCAAATGTCTGTTGTACTGCATATCACAGACAATATCATTTATTATTAGTGTCTGTATTATATAAAACATTCCCCATGAATATGAAAGAAGATAGAACCCATGGACTCAAAACACACCTTTAAAACAAATCAATGGGAACATGCTTTCCCATTGCTCCAGGGGAAGAGCCAGCAGTAGTTTGGGTGTGGGAGGGTGTGTGTGGTTGTCCCAGGCCTTGCCCTTGAGGGGGGCCCATAGACTTGAACAAAACTCTTCACAATTAATGTTCTTTATCAACGTCAAGTGGTCAAGAAGCTTACAGGGCAGCCCTCCTTGCATTTTACAATGTCCATAAAAACACAAATAATTTTTTTAGTTTTTTGTCTATATGTAAACTTCTGTAAAAGTATGACCTAGAAGCAGTTGTATCACTGTGGTCCAAAGTAAGACAACTGATGAACCTGCAACAGGGTCATGAGTGCCCAATGCTCACTCATGCACATAGGGGGACGAAGGCCTGTTTTGTCCGATGCCACAAAAGAGCTGCCATAGCACAAACTGCTGAAGAAGTTCAAGCTGGCTCTGATAGAAATAGGTCATAACACACAATGTATCACAGTTTGCTGTGTACAAGGCTGTAGACCAGTCTGAGCGCCCATGCTAATGCCTGTCCTCCACCAAGAGCTCCTACAATGGACATCAGAACTGGACCATGGAGCAAGTGAAGAAGGGGTCCTGGTCTACTGAATTACATTTTCCTTTATATCATGTGGATGCCCAGGTGTGTGTGGGCGTGTTTCTTTCCCGCAAAAGAGATGGACCAAGATTCACTTTGGGAAGAAGGTTAGGTGGCAGGGGCAGTGTGATGCTCTTGGAGATGATCTGCTGGAAAACCTTGATTTCTGCATTCATGTGGATGTTTCTTTAACAACTAAACACTGCAGACCAAGTTCATGTAGCACAATGGCAGTTCCCCTTCAGCAAACACTGTTCAGGAACCGTTTGAGGAACACCACAAAGGGTTCAAGGGCTCCAAATTCCCCAGATCTCAGTTGGATTGAGCTTCTGTGGGACATGCAGGAAAAACTTGCCAAACTCCAGGAGGCCTCACCTCACAATTTACAGGATTTAAAGATCTGCTGCTGGTGCAGAACCACACAACGGACCTACACAATATGAACCTATAAAATATTTTATTGTCATGGTTAATTGGCGTGTGTGTGTGTGTGTGTGTGTGTGTGTGTGTGTGTGTGTGTGTGTGTGTGTGTGTGTGTGTGTGTATATATGTGT
>JBBJLS010101840.1:0-20140 GCA_037577275.1 Bryconaethiops microstoma | reverse complement strand
AGAGAGAGAGAGAGAGAGAGAGAGAGAGAGAGAGAGACAGAGAGAGAGAGACAGAGAGAGAGAGAGAGAGAGAGAGACAGAGAGTGAAAAGGGCGTGAGCGAGGTGTGGGCGTATGTCCGTCCAGCCCAGTTATGTTCTGTATTTAGGTTCGTTTCTATTTCTGAGTGAAATGATAGAGCTGCTGATAAAATGGCACACAAGAGACACAGAACAACACACACCCAGCAAAACACATGCAGACTGCTAAGAACAAACACAGGCCATCAGCTAGAGATATAATATTGAAAATAATAATAATAAAAATAACAATGACAGCAGCAACAACGCTGACAACACCACCATCAAATAATAATAGATATAGCTGCACGCTGCAATGATCTGTCCAAGCACAACATCAGGCCAAGTTGCCATGGCAACTTGTTTTGATCATGACAAAGGCATGGCGTGAATTTCAACTGGCAGTGCCCCCCCACCCCTAGTGGTCAAATGACATCAAATTTTTAGTGCTTCGTCTGAATGGAGCCCGAGCCCCCCTACCAAATCCGGATTTGATACATCAAATGGTGAGTTATGACCTCACCTTCTGTTCGCTGACTTTGCCTCCAAATTCAAGTGGCAGTGATGGACGAACAGTTTTAAAAATAAAAAACATTTTTAAAACTTTTGTGAGGCTTCTTCTTCTGAAGGTCTTTAGATCTAAGCTTGGTGAAGCCTGGGAAACAACGTGTTTGTGAAAAGCTTCCAAAAGTTTGCCATGTTATTAGCCATGAGACGTGGCCCACAAATGGTCAAATCTAGAAGTTTCTCTGCTTCTTAAGAATGGGGTCCCTGTACCAAGCCTGTTTTTGATGCATCAAACCTTTGTTATGGCAGGTGGAAAATCATCAAACTGACAAAAAGGCTTCGCTCAGAACAAAAGCTTTATTTCACCTTCGCAAAAGGGGCAGAGTCCTTAGCTCCGGGGCAGTCCCAGAGTTCAGGAAGATCCTGCTGCCCTCATATCTCCAAAACACAGATACTTATACGTTTTTCTGACATTGAGGCACTTCAGGCGCCAGTAACTAATTATAAGTTCTAGCACATTCTAAAGCGAAGATGCTTTATTATGGCTACAGATGATATGTGCCTTCACTGAACCATGACATTGCTTCTACTAGCCCAAGATGCAGATAACTGTTGGAACATTTTAATGAAGGAAATGCATGGTACATGTAGGTACGTACAGAAAAACAAGTTCACAAATCAAGTCTTGTGTCCGAATGGCCTTCAAGACTGGCGGCATCCGTTAATGATTTAAGTTTTCTCTCTTCTCATGCAGTAAGATATATATGTCTTAATACTAATGTCTTAATATCTGTGTTCTTATACAATCCAGACTTACATAAGCACAATCAACTAAAGAACAATCAAATGAACAAATCAACTATATAATCAAATACAATGAATATACTGATTCTCTTAGGATATATTAAGTACATTGATTACCTTGATTCAAACTGAGTATATGCTTAATTTCCCTTACACCATCACTTTCTGTTAGTCAGGAAGGGATAATCAAGCTACAGTCCAAATAAAATGTAAGTTAAATGTAAAGTGAAATAAAATTCTAGTGAAAACTAGTGAAAATACAAAACTTTAGCAATGTCTTGGCCGATTGACTGTATATAGAGTAGATGGAAATGTGTACATTTGACTTTCATCAAACTATTACTTTCACTTTTACTATATGTGTGTAAATGTAATTTTTTTAAAGAGTTGGAGGTTGAATGTCAGTTGCTCTAGAACTCTTAAGTCATTACATTTTCAATAACAATCAAATATAAAAAAGTAATGTTTATTATTCCCAAAAAAAAAAAAAAGGAGAGAGAGAGAAAACGCAGCTTGAGTTGAGGTTCTTTTACACATAAACCTCAGGGCAACATAAAAACTCTTTATTAATTAATATGTTAAACTCATCACGTCTTCTCAGCCAGCACAGCTTGTATCAGATGCAAGTTTTCTTATTGTAAACAAGAAAACTTGGCAGAAGAAAAAGCTAAGTCTGCAGCAAAGGCTTCTCCCCAGTGCCTCGCTGGATTAGGGGCCGAGCCATCAAATGAAAATAAATAAAGAAGGCGCTTGGGGATTATCATGTGGGAATCTGAATGAGTTACACCTCCTGAGACACAGCAAGAGTGTGTGTGTGAATTAAAACCTGCAATTGGCCCGACTTCCTAACCAACACTAGTGCAAGCCCACACAAATGCACACACAGGTTGACAGTGACATGGGAGTAGTCTTGCTTCTCCTGCAGAACTTCATACGTGTGTAATTATGACGTTCTGAAATAGCACTGTTGTCTAGTGGAAGGGGGGGGGGGGGTGGCCGTGGGCCGAGGGCGCAGCCTGCCTGCGAGGAAGTGGCCCAAAAAAAGCCAGAAAAACCACCAGGGGAGGGGCGCAACTGGCATTGTTTACTGGTTTTGATTCATTCAGATGGGACAACCACAGTCCTGGGACACGGGCCCCCAGGGACTGGAGCAGTGAGCTAACACCAGCCTGAGCGTAGGAAGGAAGCACACATTACACACTGAGATATGAATCACACCCCAGCTTCTGCCATCCATTATCTACCGTTCATAACCATACAATACGAGCGTAAGTCTGCTGAGTCACATTCTAACAAAGCAAATGGGCACCAAACATCCTGTCCACAGCTCTAAGGCCAAAGCTGTGCTGAGAACTGATGGACATCTACGCTAAACTGTAAGCTAATGCATTAGACATTGTCCTGAGGAGCATATCATGTAACATGAGGTTACATTCAGTAAAGCCATAGTTAGATATATAATCTACTTTACACCATTTTTACCTCAAATATAGCTGATTAGCACATGTTTATTGACTCAGTATCTTTACTGGAATTATGATACTAATGTAGCTGACGAACAACATTTTATACACTTACGTCATACAAAATACCTAAATATTCACACACTTATCTCAAACCATACCGAGTTGTAATCTCAAACAAACTTGCTGGTTTATGACATACCGATCTATAAATCGGACAAAATTAGGTTGTGTAGCTAACAGTTGCAGTCATCTTAAAGCCTTTGTTGACAGTTTTCACCATTTTACAGATAACAGAACGTCCTACAGTGCCAAAAACAAAATACGTCTATTTGAGCTAAACGCCTTCGTAAGATTTGCGTCATCTATGATGATTTAGGCACGTAGCTTGCATGCACACCAGCCTCAGTACCAAGGCAAAAGTGAAGAACTTTATCCTGCTTCATCTATGGTTTACTTTCCATTTTGCTGCAAATGGATGGTTTCCTATTACAGTTGCGGTTCCTGGCCAGCTTTATCCTTTGGGACATCAGTAAATGAAGGAAATGAAGCTGTACAGTCAATGGAATTTTATATGGAAAAAGTCTACAACAGAAGCCTACACGTGCATGTTTCAAGCTTCTAATGATGCTGAACCTTGTTCAAGTTCAATTTCTACACTTGCACGAATAGATTGCAATCTTTCCAAGAATCATCTCAAGACATCTCGGGAAATGGTCGGAGAAGTTATGTCCGACACCAACACAAAGCGTTTAGATTCAAAAGCTGAAGGAGACATGCACACGCACACACGGCGCTTTCAGCAGACAAGTGCAAATGTATTGAATGGGTAACTGTTCCCAGTGTGTCGCCATCACTGCTGTCTCGTGCTCTTATTATGTGGTGTAGTGGGAAAGAGGAACATGTGGAAGCCATTAGCACACTGACAGCCACTGGGACGTCTGAGTGCCACACTGATGTCCTGAGCGGAGGGACGGAAGGTCTTCATAAGCTCTTTCCATTGCTTTTAAGCACTAGAGGCCTCTTAAGTCTGGCATCACTCTGTAGGCGACACCATGCCCAAATTTTAGAGTAATTTTTACTCTACGGGAAATTGCAGCTTTTGCACCCTTTAGTAAAGCGGAAATGTCCCACTCAGTTTTCACCAGAAACGCCATTTATTTTTCCCACAAACACACAGACCGAAAGTTCCTTAAATGGGTATGCGTCTAAAAAATGACAACAATTTGAGCTGGACTATTTTTACCTGCAGAGGTACTATAATGTCATTTGTAATGGATTTGACTGGAAGACAATTTGTAATTGATCGTAATTAGCACAAACAGACCAGCTGTACACAAGTAACCCTGTGCTCACAAGTGTTTTGTATCCAGTAGAGGCTTGACACCGAGCTCACCTTAAAGACAAAATAGTTTATGTAAATGAGCAGAGACAGAGTTCTGCGCGATTCTACCCAGTCAGGTGGGAGATGTGTTCTTCTAAGGCTGTATAGTGATGCAGTGGGCAGTGCTATAACCTCACAGCAAGAAGGCCCAGTGTTCAACTCCCAGCCAGGCAGCCCAGGATCCTTTCTGTGTGAGTTTCCTCCGTTTTTCTCTCGCTGTCCAAGGACATACCTATCTGATGAATTGGAGACTCTAGAATAGCCCTTAGTTGTTTGTGTGTCTGCCCTGTGATGGACAGCGTGTTTCTCTATGAGCGCTGGGATAAGCTCCAACCATAGTTCATTTTTTTATTTAGTTTTTTTATTTCAGTTTAGTTGTAGTTGCTTCATCAAGTACTTTCAGTACTATTAGTAAAAATTTTATTTTGAGTAATTTGCTCTTTTAGTTTCATTTTATTTTGTCTTATTTATTTGGAGGAAAGTGCTGATTTATTGATCTTGATGAAAGAATGCATGATACAAATATGACTCACAAAATCATTGTTTATTAAAGGTAGGGTCATTAGCACCTGGTGCTAAATCAATGCAAAGCAAAACTTTAAGTGGTCTGTGTTTGTGCTCCTTGCTCGACTCCTGGAACTTTTCATGTGCTTCTCTGTGAGAGCTTCTGAGGTGGACTTTCAAATTAGCGGGATTTTTCCCTTTTAGCTGTATCCCACCTTATGACGCATTCATCTCCTATGCAGTCGCTTTCAAGATATGCCCAAAAATACTGGGCTGTAAAGCTTTCTGCCAGGAACCTCGGCCATCATAAATCCCACCTCAACCATGATCTTCTGCAGCTGCCGCAGCGCCTTTAGGAACCGTCCCAGCGGAAGTCAAGGGGGAAAGCGAAACAACGAAAACAAAGTTGATTTTACCTGCAATTTTTCATTTTATTTGTATTATAATAATTTTTTTTCACTGTTTGTTTTAGTTTTAGTCTTGTATAACTATAATACTGTAATAACTATAATAACTATACTACCGCTGGCTCCAGCTATTCTGGTTGACGATAAGTGGTTCGGATGGATGTGTTCCTCTTATGTTTTGCTTTAATATTACTGTGTGCAATGTGCAATTTTTCTGGTGCACTATTACTGTTTTTGTCAATGTCTGTTGCTACCAGGCACCTGAGGTTACTCCAGTATGGGGTGCCGTTTGTAAAAACAGCTTAACAAATTTAGAGGGGTCATTTTTTCATAAGAGTGCGAGATGTATTTTTCATATTTAACATTCAGATTTAAGATCATTTAAGGCAAATCCTCCATCTTGGTGAGGGATATCACAGCACGCAGTCCAGCCCCCTGCTAAGTTAAGCTGTTTTTACAAACGGCACCCCATAATGGTAAGACTACTCAACATAATAAGAAGATATTGAATATAATTATAATGATTTAAACACAATAAGAAATTGCAAAACAAAGAGAGGAGAATAGAGGTGAAGAAACAGTTGTTATGCTGAAAGATGCTGGATGTACTAAGAAGATCAGAGGAATCCTGAGAAACGGTTGGTTTTTGGGGGTTAGTTTGTTTTGAGTTCTTCATTATTTCCTTCACTTCAGCATTGTTCCGCCCAGTTCTCACTACTGCGTGGACTGTGCAGTCGGTTTGTGCCACAGTGCGATCACAGATGTATTTATGATAATCATCTACCAAGCCTTGCTTCTCCGTCATACACCATATCTGCACTGAATTGGATTTATAGCATCTCTCCAGACGGCTCATATGTGACAGTCGTACAGCGGTCCGTTATGAGCACTTATTTACTGCAGCTCAGGATGTTATTTTTCATCCAGTACATCTGTTTGATGAAGTTCCTTAACAGGGTGCAACTGCATCTAATTTAGAATGCTCTTCTCGGAAAATCGCAGTCAGTTAACATTTTTTATGCTCCAACATTTTTTCTGAGTTGACCTCCTGTTAGCTGCGGCTCGGGCTGAAGCATGAAGTGAAGTGTTCGGCTGCACCTGGTGAAGTCATAATCAAGATTTCAGGACACAGGGGAACCCACAGGGTCTCCCAGGCCTTCAGAGAAGACCTAAGAATGTCTGGGAAACACAGAAATGCAGGTCTGTAATTTTCATATTCTCCAATTTCATTCATTTTTATTCAGTGGAATCATATTTGTCCTTAAACTCAGGAAGTTCTGCAGGACATCACTTATTCAGTATTAAGTTTTAGTTGGAGCCCTCAAATGATCCCGTTAGATGTTATTTCTGTGTTGTATTGAGGTATATGAGGTTAGTAAGCTGTCTCCATGATTAACCACCAGCATGATTAGGAAGAGGAATCAGCCAATCATTCTGGTTTATAGTGGTTGGGACCAATTTTGTGAAGGATAACGTCACTCTAGTCCTTCTGGAGGTTCTAAATAGGTCACTGACTGTGAATGAGAACATCTGACACACACACACACTGGTCTAACCAGTGTGTGTGTGTCAGATGGTCTAACCAGTGTGTGTGTCAGATGGTCTAATCAGTGTGTGTGTCAGATGGTCTTACCAGGGTGTGTGTGTCAGATGGTCTTACCAGTGTGTGTGTGTCAGATGGTCTAACCAGTGTGTGTGTCAGATGGTCTAACCAGTGTGTGTGTGTCAGATGGTCTAACCAGTGTGTGTGTGTGTCAGATGGTCTAAGCAGTTGGTGTGTGTGTGTGTGTGTGTGTGTGTGTGTGTGTGTGTGTGTGTGTGTGTGTGTGTGTGTGTGTGTGTGTCAGATAGTGAACAGCAGCAGCTCTATGCCAGGACTCTTCACTGAAGGAATCACTGTAGAACTGCAGCTCACATGTATGTTCATATGTCTGTTACAAGTTTCAGCTACAACATGAACCAACTTAAAACAAGAACTGCCATAAAGGACCATTCGTAATTCTGTTTGTCTGGTAGTATATAATAATGCTTACAGCTCATATACTACTAGAATCCCATAGGCATGCTAGCAGAAATTAGCATTGTATTAGAAGTATGTAATTTTCTTGTTTTTTGACTGTGTTTTGATATGTGTGGCTTGAACTAAAGGTCACTGCATTTAGAGTATATATCCTTTAATGAGCGCTCCACTGGATTGGGATTAAACTCAGGCGGACGGTGCAGAGTGAGAAGTTTCTCAATACCTAAGCTGTTGATGAGGTTGGGTTTTAATAAGGTCTAGGGTGGAAAGAAGCTATATATGATAACATCTCTATGCCTCTGAGGGGCACTTTTACCACAGGCGTAAAATGATTTTTCCCGCACTCATGTACTCACACAGGGTGCCAGATGCCAGGGCTTTATTAATTCATCAACAAACAGCGCAGGTCACTCATCAAATTCAGAATGTGAATTAGCAAAAACACCTGTTTTCTGCTTTGACACCGATAAGGGTGTTTCCCTTGACTCGCCCGTGCCTGAATGAGGGATGTTAATTAGTGATGACAGATACGGTTGATCTCATTAAACCTACAGTTCTCTTGCGGCTCTAGATAACATCACACCAAGGGATTGGAAGCTGTGTGTGGAACCATGTGAGGAACCATACTGAGAAGCAGCCATCACACCACACCCACAGTAATCAACTGTTTTCTTCCTTATAAATGAAACAATCTGGTTGCAATTAATTTAGATTCCCATGAGCAAGAATAAAGCATTAATCTCGAAGCAATAGTCTCCAGTCTTGCTGGTGGAACCAGTGCACATTTTGACCCAGTTCAGTTCAGTGTTATTTACATCGTACATTCTGTGGAAGACGTTGTTCCAAAGCAGCTTGTCCCCGAGGGAGAAAAAAACAGGAGAATGAAAAGAAACCACTGAGAGGAGCGACGACTCCGAATGAGAAACTCTTCAAGAGCACAAGAAACCACTGAGAGGAACTAAGAATAAAAAAGAGAAACTCTGAGAGCATAAAAAGAATCATTGAGAGGAACCAAAATTTAAAGGGACGAACTCTTTAAGAACATGAAGAACCACTGGGAGAAACCAAGACTCAAAGGGAGGAAATCCCTAACAGTATGAGAAGAAACTTTGAGAGGAACCAAGACACAAATGGAGAAACTCCTTAATGAAGAAGAACCACTCAGAGGAACCAAGACTGAGATGAAGATATGTCCTAATAGCATGAAGAACCACTGAGGGGGAACCAAGACTCTGACTCATGCTGTTACCCTTAAAACTGAACAAAAGCACTATAGCGTTTGATACTATTCATTTTGAGACAGTTGTGTGATGATTTCGACTTTGCTAATTGGTTTTGGTTTCCATCACCTGTTGGCTACATTAGCTCTGTAGCTCTAAAGCTTCAGACACCATGTTCTGGCTGATTGGTTATATCTGGAGTGAGAAGGATCCTGGTTCACAGTTCACTTCAAGGAAAGAAATGTTAATGACCATGAACTCGCATTCACAAAGTTCGGCTCCACGGCAAAATATCTTAAGACGTTTCAGTCTCCCAAAATTAGGTCTATTACCTCACATCTGACATCATCACATTTCCGGGAGCTTTGGTATTAGCATTTGTTTACCAAACATGCTTTAACACCCCAAATACAGCACAACCTGTAACAAGCCAAACATCTAGAAGAGGCTGTCGTCGGTTGCGTTTTTCGTCCCAGAGCACTGTCATATATAATTAAGTCCGATTACATATTCAGTGGCGCCTTGAGTGTAGCTAGTGTGATGCTGCTACACAGAAGGTGAGAGGAAACAAACTTTGAAAACAACAGGCTTTTCTTCTGAGATCTCTCCAAAGACTTTCCTCATCTTCTTGTCATCACCAACCAAACACAGGAGCCCAATTTTCATTTTTACTGTGACTGATTAACAGTTGTGCAAATTGTTTGGGACATTGTGCCGCGTTTCCCAACGACTGAAGAGCTCCTTAAGGGGGAACTTCCTTCTTACGGTTTACGGGCACCTGGTTGAGCAGAAGGCTTTGGATTTGGCCATCAGTGGCTTAGCTAATCACTGTCGCAGGCGGCAGGTCAGCATTACGGTCAAAATTAAAATGAGACCGAGATGCAATGCGGCGAGTGCTGACATACCCCCCCGTGGTCTTCTTTTGTCAGTTACTTATGGACACACACTTCCCCTCACTTTCATTCCACTCCTGCCGCAGCCGTAAAATGCCATAAAACGGCCGGCACTGTAAAAAGTGTCAACTTGAAACGTGTCACTAATAAATCCTTTAAACGAGTTCCCTGAAGCGGAAAGGGCTGTAAAATGACTCCTTAAAGTGATTTAGCTCATTTAAAACTTTAGACCAAGTATTGTTCAGCCAGATCCAGTGTTTTACATATTGCTAGTGCTAACATGGGCCTCTTCTTCAAGGAGTAAACATGGATTTGATAAGGTAAATCACCATCTGAGGGGTTTTTTAACATGTAATCATGGTTGTGCTTTCAGGCACTGTTTGTGCTTTCGCCCTACAAGCCCCAAGCACACTCCGCGTGCTAATTCACGGGTGAGCTAACGCACATATTTCCAATAGGAGCACCACTGTGGTGGATGAGCTCACACCAGCACCCTGACACCTAGAACATTACCTTCGCTATGTCAGCATCCAAATATTATCTGTTCAAAATCTGACCAGTGTTTATTTTTTATAACGAATAAAACGTGTGGAACTGAAATAAACACACAGGTTTTATCAATCTGGCTTAAGGCCATCACCAGTTTAATCTTATGAAATGTGTATCTACATTCACCGGTGTGGGTTTCCTCCCTTTCAGTGATTCACATTATAACAACTGGAGTGTTAACAGCTCCCGCCTGTGGAGAATCTGCAGAACATGGCTTTATAATGGACCGTGGATTCCTTGGTTATCACACATTACAGTGGACCTTTCAGTGTGTAATGTGAGAGTCCAGGCCATGCAATGAATTGGACAAATCAAGTGGAGTCCAGTGGCATATGAAGATGCCAAGCAACAGGGGGATGCTGTCATATTGCATTTGAATGGAAGTGTGATATTATAATGGAGGCATGGAAGATTTGATTTCTCCACACCTGTGACATTCACTCAAACTCGAAACCTCCCTTTAAAAAAGGCTGAAAATACCAAAGCTCGGGATGACAATGCATGGACTGGTCTTTGTCTCGCATTTATCTTTCCTTGGGCAGCTTTTTCTGTATAGCGGACATCAGGCTGCTACAGCATTAATATGCACTCGACATCAACAAACATCCTCATTTAAATGGAAATCATAAAGCCGAAATCACAGCGTGGTACAGTGCAGGGGACAGTGGAAAACGTTTATCTTTGATTCTGCTTACCACTCAGAGAAAATGACATTTCCATGTGGCCTGCCAGCCACTTCATATTAAGGAGGCCTAATAGCTGTGCATTTAAATTAGCAAATATCAACAACGGGATGTGGAGAAAACTCCTACTGTATGAGCAGCCCGTTTCATCTAAAGCACTTCTGCTGAACTGTCTTCTGAGTACAAACAACGGCCACTTTATTGGAAACCCCTCCCTCCCTGCTCCATAGAGCTGGCGTACCAACACTAGACCTGTGTTGGTGTTCCTAATAAAGTGGCCAGTGAGTGGCAGTACAAGGCAGGTGTTTGCAATAAAAAGACCAGTGAGTGAAATTGGGAGGTGGGTGTTTTTCAATAAAGTGGGCAGCAAGTGGAAGTATGAGGTGAGTGTTTCCCTGAAAGTGACCTGTGTGTGGGAGTCCGATGTTGCTGTTTCCAGTAAAGTGGCACGTAAGTGGAAGTATTAGGTGGGTGTGTCCAATATAGAACGCTGCAATTAAAGTGCTACATGTTCTCAATAAAGTGGCCAGTGAGTCGATGTACCGCGGGTCCTTGGGTTACAACAGTCTCGACATATGACGTTTCGAGTTTACGACGCTCACTCCCACTTCCACTCGGTTACACCGTTTTCCTCGTACTTATGGACTATGTGGGTGGACTAGTTTGGTTGCGGCGGTGGAAGAATACGCAGTAACGCGGCGTGTCAGTGAGAGAGTTTTCCTTTTTCTGTGGCTTAGTTGTGTTTTTATGATTTTACAGCTGTGTTAGGATCGGTAAGTGACTCAGACTAGGGTGCGTTTCAACTAACACCCAAATTCAGTTTACATCACTGTCGAAGGAACAGATCTGTGTCGTAATTCGAGGACTCCCTGTATACTGTGTGTATTTCAAATAAAGTGGCCAGTGAGTGGAAGCACAAGGAGGGTGTTTGTACAGTGGCTAGCGAGTATAAAATTGTATCTTTCTAATAAAGTCGCCAGTGAATGGGAATATGATGAGTTTCTATTGAAGCCCCTAGTGATTTTTTGTTAAAGTTGGAGTTTCTAATAAAGTCGCCCGTGAGTTTTTAATTAAATGGCAAGCTTTGGCATGGATGCTTTTGGATCCTACCTTATTTGAGACTCATAGCATATACCATAATCAAGTTGCCTATTAAAAGTATTGGGTAAAAAAATAAAACTGGTTGGGTTGTGGCTCATTCTATCAGTCTTTATTGAGCTTCCATCTCTGTTTGGGACATGGTGGTCATGTGCACAGATTGCTATCAAACAACCTTACAGTAAACTTTGTAATGAAGGAACATTGCATCAAACTCTTTTGGAGTGAGTGTAGAATAAAGTAAGAAATCTATTGGTGCTCAGAAGGGGGGAATAAAAACAATGCGGAGCTTCTGCACTCTGAGCCCGCTAACTCCATCTCCAGCCACTCTCCTGCTCCGTTAACTTTCACGATCATTGAGTCAATCATATAGAGTCTTCGGCAGCCTGCGCCGTTTAATTTACAGGCTGAACAAAGGCTCTGTCATAACAGTAAACCCGCAGCTGCTGTGCTGCTCTCAGCCCCGCCAATACACTCCCAACAATTCTCACACTTACTGCAACCGACTCATCTGTCATAATATTGACACAACAATGATGTGGCTGGATTGTGACATAAAACAGAAAATAAGCTCCATGGGTGGGCACTAGACCACTATGTCCCAAACAGAGATGGAAGCTCAATAAAGACTGACAGAATGAGCCACAACCCAACAAGTTTTTCTTTTTTACCCAATAATTTAGAAAAGTATTTGAGTCAGATCAATCATTTTTATAGGAATGTTTGAACAATCCCGTCAAATGTGAAATGGGGGCTTGGGGTGATGGCTGAGGTGCCTAGTTGTAGCAGCTCAAAATTCTGCATCACACATAAAAAATATTGAGCCAAAGGCTCATTGTTGTGTGTGGGTGAGTGAAGGCTAGTCCATCCATTTACTAGAGAAGAGCTGCTGTAGCACAAATTGCTGAAAAAATTTATGCTGACTTTTTTAATAGAGAAGTCAGAGAACACGCAGTGCATCACAGCCCGGCTGCATGTGGGGCTTTGTAGATGCAGAGCACCCATGTTGACCCCTGTCCACTGGCAAAAGCACATATAATGGACACATGAGCATCAGAACTGGACTAGGGAGCAATAGAATGACTTGGCCTGGTTTGACGAATCTATCCCTTCATGAAAACGGCACTGTCCTCTTTCAGCAGGATGAGGTCCCCTCTACGCTACAAACGCTGTTGACTCGGCCTCCAAATTCCCCAGATCTTGATCTGATCAGGCATCTATGGGTTAGAGTGGACCAACTAGCCCGATCCATGAAAGTCCCACCTCACAACTAACAGGACTCAAAGGATCTGCTGCTTGGTGCAGAACCTCAGTGCCTTTATAGGTCTTGTGGAGGCCATACCTCGATGGGTCAGAACTGTTTTGGGTGCACAAGCAAGGCCTACACAATATTAGGCGGATGGTTTTAATGTTACGGTCGGTCGGTTGTACTGGGATAGCTCTTAATGCTTCTAAATGGTGTTACATTAAAGGCACCAAGAGGGTGATTCGAATAATACAGGTGTGAATTCAAAAGACAAAATCTTCAGAGAGATATCTGTTTGATTGCTGTCAAAATTGGCAGATATCGTTGCGATGGGGATACAAGAAGATGGCCGGGAGCCTAAGCTACCGGAGTCTGCTTAACTACATAAAAAGTCCTTTTGACCCCACGTTTGTTTGCGTCCCTCTCACCGCCAACAATACTGCAACACTGAAGGAATGAGTGAAAAATGCCCCCACGTATTTGTCCTTCTGGAACAAACCCAAAGCTCACACACAGTACCCAGATCTTTTAGGTGTTAAAAACTTCCTTTGGGGGCTCAGAGTTTCAAACTGTGCTTCTAACCCCAGTCTGGAAAAGGGAAACTGTCAGATGCTCAATATGAGATCGTTATCAGATCCCACTTTGATCAAATGTTGAAGATAAATATACCCAGAGCACTTGCACTGAGCCGCTTCACACTAACCCTTTGGCATATTTTTCCTCCCTTAATTGAAAAGCAAAAATCACTTCTTGGAACATTTTGAACTTTTTCAGGCAGAGAGGCATTTGGGTTAGAATGGAGAGGTTTAGCTTTTGTGAAACTTCCACGTGGCTGACTTTACTGTTCAAAGCTTCTGTGTCTCTGTACAAGAAATGTGAATCTCATGCTGTGAGCTATTTCTAGGACGTTCTCCTGCGTTCTCCTGCTTTAATTTTTTGTTTATAATTTGTATGCTTAGTTGTCTAATTCCCATACAAGACCCATACAGTAGCCCATAATGAGCTTTAAGATATCTTTGAGTTACATAATTAAAACATTACCTCTCAAACCCTCTCCTTAGACAATTAGAGGAGAAAACATGCAGGAATTTGTTTCTTTTTTTACCCTCTTGTATCAATGGTGAGCTGCTTGATCTGTTGTCTAGCAGGTAAATTAAAATGGGGGGGTTGGGGGGGGGTAAAGATTCCTTTATTTATTCATTCATCTCGCTCATCAGTTTTCCCCACGGTATCTTCTGTTTATTTCCTTTTTTGCTGACTCTAAAAAAAAGGACTGGCATAGTTAACTCCCTCACCATGGGAAGCTTGACAAGTTGCTTTCAGAAGCTGCTCCTCAACGGCTCATTAAGGGATTCGGGTTTCGTGGGGCTAGAGGTGGGTAAAGGAGGCTGAAACCACACAGTGCTGTTACTTCAGTAAAATAAGGAGGAAATACAGCGGCTGAAAAAAGAATCAGGTCCTTGAGTACTAAGTTCCATTCAGACCACTTTCTGAGGCCACATGCTATGTCTGGATAAGCCACGACTGGAGGCCAAGAAAGAGTTTGGAGAGAAGAAGAAACTCTCTAAATAAAGAAGAACCAATGGGACGATCCAAGACTATAAAAGAGAAATCTTTCAAGAACAGGAGGAAGAACCACTGAGAGGAGCCAAGATTCTGCAGGAGAAACTCTAAAAATAAAAGGAGAACATCTAAGGGCAAGAGCAAGAACCACTAAGAGGAATCAGGACTCAGAATGAGAAACTCTCTGAGAACATAGAGAAGAACCCTGAGAGGAACCAAGACTGAAAAGGAGAAACTCTCCAAGAGCATGAGGAACAATCACTGAGAAGGACCAAGTCTCAAAATGAGAACATCTAAGACCATGAGGAATAACTGCTGAGAGGAAGCAAGACACAAAGTCTATAAGGAGGTTAATGTGCAGAAAGAAAAGAAAGAATTTGGCATTTGATAGTAGGTTCACTGTTTTTCCTGCTCTTGGTTCAAGCCGTTCATGGTGCTGGAACGGAGCTGTTAGAGCAGGAGTGGTCTCCAGGCTTGCTTGACTAGCAGAAATGTGATCCAGTCCTGGATTCCCCAGAAGGTTTGGCAGCATTCAGATCTGTGAACTATCTGAGAGAGTGATACTCTATCGCAGTTTTCCATCGTTTTTACACCACTTTGTACGCCACCAGGCTTTTGGGCATTTTGCCACCGCGCAGAGATTAGAATGCAGGACGAGCCGTCCAGGAGAGTTTGCCAACACCCTAGAAACATTTATAATATCATTTTCAGCTTAAAGCTTATGTGGCAGAAAAACGAATTACTCTCCAGCTCACTCCCTCCCAAAACCAGCCCCCGGCATCCTCCCCCTCTCTCCCCTCCTACCGCCTGATCGCGGCCAGCATTCGGCGCTCGCCGTCAGGCTGGATTACCGTACAGGAAGCGGACAGCGGCTGATGGATGGACAGTGACAGCTCCAGCTGATGAATGGGGCGCAACGTGACGAGGATGATGATGTTTTTAAACCAGGCTGGAGTCCAGGTGAAAGGAAGTTAGAAGTCCAAGCGGTCATTAACCCTTAAAAATCTGGGGTTACTGGCTGTACTGATTCCTGACTATTGTCACTGATGCTGTCTTCAGAACTCCAAACAGTGGAGAAATGATAAGGACAAGATAAAAACTAAAGTTAACAAGACAGCTACCTGGTTATCTAGATATTGTATCTGAGTTTGGCTTTGTTTCCACACTAGCAACACGCTGAAGTGTTCTAACTGGCTCACACATGCGGGTAACTTAGATTCTGAAACTGTATTAAACAGCAGATATTTTGAGTACTTAATAGACTGAAGTAATTGTGTCAGTACTATAAAAGCAATTAATCTTAATTTATGTCATACATTATCTTTAATCTTAAATTATGTCATAAATAACTTTGATTTTCAGTCACACAAGAACAATCTATGGTATTCTTGAGCGCCATATTTTATACTTTGTAGACTCCTGGTATATGCATCAAACAAAATCATTGAATGCAAGGATGGAAATTGAAACAAAAGTGGCACAAGGTTGAAAGGCACTGTCACACCTTGTGAGTTTTATTTGCATATGTGAGATTAGGAACTGGAATAAATATTGAAACCAAACAAATCCGAGGGCAGATCTTGGGGGGGATTTCTGATCTTGAAAGGTTTTGCCACTGGTTCTGCATTTTGTTGCACTAAAAACTGCTTTTGAGTGCCATTCTTTGTCCAATTGGATTTTTTCTTTCTGATGTACTACTCTCTCTATTGTGGATCAGTGGACAGATAAATTTTGATACAAAACATCCATCCATCCATCAGTACATCCACCTGTCCAACCATTCATCAATTCATCCATCTTTCCACCCATTCATTCATGAGTCCGTCAATCCATCCGTCCATCCATCCATCCATCCATCCATCAATCCATCCATCCATCCATCTGTCCATCCATTCATCCATCCTTTCATCCATCCGTCCATCCATTCATCCATCCGTCCATCCATCCATCCATCCATCCATCAATCCATCCATCCATCCATCCATCAGTCCATCCATCCATCCGTCCATCCATCCGTCCATCCATCCATCCATCCGTCCATCCATTCATCCATCCATCCATCCATCCATCCATCCATCCATCCATTCGTCCATCCATTCATCCATTCATCCATCCATCCATTCATCCATCCATTCATCCATCCATTCATCCATCCATTCATCCATTCATCCATTCATCCATTCATCCATCCATCCATCCATCCATCCACCAATTCTCTGAGATGCTTATCATTATCAGGGGGGACGTGGTTGGGGGTGCTGGCGCTTATCTCAGTCCTCGTAGGGTGAAAGACAAAGAACTAACCACGAAACTTAAATTGGCATCGTCAGCAATAAGCGAGACTTTAGAGGATTAAAGGTTAGATGTGCGATTTGATTACATATGATCATGAGATTTTAAGTGACTACCAATGTCCCAAAGGTCAAACGTCAGCCTTTCGCTATCATGTGTAAAATTCATGGTCCCGCTTTTCCAGCGACCTTCACCTAGATCCATGACGGCAGGAGAACAGGTTTAAAGCGCCCTGCTGGGAAAAAGGCTTTTTCTATTAGTGGGGAAGAGTGCAGGGGCCTGCACCACTCCATTAAAAAACCCACAGTGGCGCTCTTGTAAAATTCATCCACCCGTCTCAGATCCGCCAATAAACCGCTCCCTGATTTATTAACCATCAAGACCTCGGCCCTGTTAAGATCACTCTCCTGTGCCGCTGACACTTTATATCGCAGGTATGATCGAGTTCGGCATGGTGGGTGAGGGGGAGGGGGTTCATCAGCAGTGCCCAAAAAGTTGTAAACAACGATGAGTTCGTCCTGGAGCGGCTTCCCAACACTCCAGGCTCAAGCAGGGCTGATCGGTATGGTGTTACCAGCCTCAAGCTATGTTTAAAGATGCCTATTTACAGATGCAAAAATGTAAAATTTTTAGACGAGTGGATGTTTCAGCCTGGTCTGGTTTTCAGATGAGGCCCGACACAAAGCGGCCAAGCAGAGCATCGCTTATTTACATATATCAGCCTTCAAGGCCCAGTAGCAGGAGCAGCCAAAATTGAATTCTCAATACAATTTCATGTTTAATTCCAAGTTCATTTCTAAATTTAATTCCCATTTTTATTCTGAATTCTAAGTTTTAAGCAATTTAGTATGACTCAAATAATGTGTTCAGGTCTTGAGAAATTATTTGCCAATATTGGTTCAAAGATCTATTTGTTTCTAAGACCTAAAATAAATTGAAAAAATTCTTCATTTTTGTTCTTTATGGGCATTTGTGTGTGAAGCCATTTTTAAAACGCCAGTATCAGTTTTACTACATTATCAGTTGTATCACTTTATTCTTACATGTTTTTAAAATTACACCTCGAGCGTGAAACTTTTTTGCACCATTTATTTTATTTGATTTTTTTCTACATACATGTCTGCACTGAAGGAGTGGCTTTTAATCTCATTGTACCTGTGTATAGTGACAATAAAAGGCATTCTATTCTATTCTATTCTATTCTATTCTATTCTATCAACACAAACCGGGGGAACTTCCATATAAGGAGCCGTATGACAGTTCACCATTTGTCGCACATCTTTCCTGGATCCGTGCGGCTCATATTCTGAGGGTGAATTGACCTTGTTAGAGATTTAGAGACAAAGATTTCTGAGATGAATGTCATGCAAAACGTCCAACCTTCCCCAGCAAGGCTGGGCCAGCTTTTGCAGGGAATTTGAATAGAACCCAAGAGGTCATAGATGAATAATGGGTGCGCTCGCTGCGGGGATATTATTTCGGTGCGTCGGCGGGGGGGTGAGTTTAGTTTATTAATCCCCCTAGTGAGAGTGCAGTTGATAATGGAGGCTCATTTAATCCCAGAGGGATCGCAGGATATAGCCCGGGCAGTTTATGTAAATAATAGTCCCTGAGGCAGATTACTCCTATTTATCAACGTCTCCCGCTCGTCTCGCCCACGCCTCGGCGGTGCTCCGGCCCAGTCGACGGGCTCCTGAAATAATCGCAGGGTCGTGACAGTGCCAGGATGGATCATGTCAACATCTGTTTATCAAAAGGCACTGTTTTCAACCCATGGGACTCCTCGCAGTTACAGCCCAGCACTGGAGAACCCCAGGACTAAAAATAACTCTATATAGCACCAATGGTTCTTTGACTTTCCCTCCCTTTGCAGTTATTTAGAACTGTTCCTTTAACTGTTAGAACACGAGCGGCACGGATCCATGCTGGAGGCGCAACAATGGGTAAATTGACGTCATACAGCAAAACGGCTCCTTATATGGAAGTTCCCCCGGTGTGTGTCGGTGCTCGAGGTGTCAGACGTCACGCTGAGCTCTGTATGGTGTTCCTGAGTCAAAAAGTTAGTGTCATTTTATAAAATGCAATAATAATATTAAACACAAAGAACAACAATAAACTGAACATAAAGAACAATAAAGAAACAAATTTCCTTTATTTAGGTCTTAGAAACAAACTGAAAAAAAAAAAACACACAAGATCTCTGAACCTGGGAGATGTTTCTAATATTCTCAGAGTTCTAAAGGTTTAAGAACCGTTTACAAGAACCTCTCCATCACGGAGCCAATTTCGATTCACTGTTGTTGTTGAAGAAGGTTCCTCATCAGTTTAAGAGCTCTTGCCCCTATGTGGATGCTCTTGAAACTCTTAAAACCATCCTTTGAAAGGTTCTTTATGAAGCCAAAAATGGTTCTTCAATGGCATCACTCACTGAACCCATAATTTTTTTTAATAATATAAAAATTTGCATATTTGTAAATGTAAATATGCAGACATTAGAGCTGTAAGGCACAACTCATTATGGATGCATTATAATGCATTAATAATACATTATTGCAACACATTGTCAATGCAAAATCTTTATTAGGGTCAAATGGGATTAACTGCATTTAAACACACAAAATGAACACATTAGTTGCAATTAGCTACACAAAGTAATGCAGTTAGTTGTGATGACCTCAGTATGTCTAGTAACTACATTGAAACACTGATGTGAGTTTAAATCCGATGCACGGTGGAATGTAGCGGCTCCAGACTCGTTACACACACAGGGACCACCTGAACTCCTGGTGGACGTGGCTTCTGCAGCCACTGTGCCGTGGTAATGACTGTGGAACTGGAGCTGATGAGAAACCTTGAGCTCGGCTCGCTCGCAGCCATCTCCGATGATGAGTTTACACTTCATAAATTTAGGTCCTTGAGCAAGATCTCGCTTTATGACACCTTCAGCTTTTTTTTTTTTAAACAGGCTCCATGTCTGCAGGTCTGAATTGATGATAAAAAAAAAATAACATTTTTTTTACGGAACTTTCTTCATAATGGTAGCCTTAGGCCAGGGGTCCTTAAATCGGGTCTTGGAGGGCTGGCGTCCAAACACATCTGGTGGGACCGAACCCTTGATGACAGACTGCCGCACCCATGATGTGTGAAGGAGAGATACCGCAGGACTTCCCTTCCAGCTGTTGTTAGACTCTAGAACCAACATCTCCCAGTCTGCCGCGCACACACAAGCAAACAAACACATCCACACACCAGAGACTAATAAGTGGAACGGTTCTTTCATGTGCAATATTTCTTGTGCAATATCACTGTGTATCCTTCAAAGGCTGCTGCTACAAGGCATCTGAAGATCTTGCCATAATGTGGAGTAGAACTGTAGTGGAATCGGATCACTAACTGTGTACCGACCCGACCGTCACAACTGATGATCCCAAACACATTAAGAAGGAGAG
>JBBJLS010101792.1:0-20152 GCA_037577275.1 Bryconaethiops microstoma | reverse complement strand
AAACATGCAATGGAACCCCCCCCCCCCCCCCCCCATACATATAAACACAAATACTCACCTTTTGGTTCTACAACCTACACTTCTTGAGCCCACAGTTATGCAGATTAAAAATGAACAGCTCTGCAGTTCTAGAGCTCACTGTTTGGTTCTAGATCTCACTACAGTCTGGGTCTTTTGTGTACTATAAAAGCTGTGTTAGGGTGATAAAGTGAGTGACGGGGCTGCTTTCCAGTTTAGAGCTCTTACAGAACATAAAACAAAGACTCTGATCTGTTTACTCACCTTTGGAGCCTCAGTCAACTTAGAAAGCCCATCAAATCTTTTAACAGCGCACCTCCAGAGCCCATAGTTTCACAGTTCTAGAATCCGTGGTCTTATAGCTCTAGAGCCTAAAAAAAATCTTTTGCATAGTTCTGAGGTTAAAGAACATATAATTCCACACTTCTAGAATCCAGAGTTGTGCAGATCTACAGTACTTTGCAAAAGTCTTAGGCATCGGCAAAAATAATATTTAACAAACTGTCCATAAGTGTTTTTGACAGCTTACTATTACTAAAAAAATCAAAAAGAATAAATGCAAATAACATTATACAGTAAATAGTGATGTTATGTTCAGTATATCAGTGTGTTCTTTGCAAGAGTCCAGTATTACTTGTAGTTTCCATCAAAAACCTGGTTTGACTCAATCAGTCCTGCTGATGGAGTTTCACAAATCCAAACAACGGCTGGAGGAACTGAGGAGGAGTCTGGAACCGCACCAGTGCTCTTCTCACCAACTTACATAATGTCAACTACTTTTTACAGACAAAACAAATCTTGATACTTTTTAATGCTTTCTGGTTTGTTTCAAAAATGGCTTCAACAGTTTGTACAGATGCCTAAGACTTTTGCAAATTATAAAATTCTAGGGTCCATGCTTATACAGTGCTAGAACCTGTAGAATACTTGTTCCATAGATAGTTTTGCAATTCTAGAGTATTTAGTTCTGCATTGCAAGAATCCCCATATTCATACTTATAAAGGTCTAGTTCTGCAGATCTTTAACCCACAGTTTCACAATTTTAGAATCTATAGATTCTGCAGTGCTAGAACCCAGATATTCACAGTCATAGAAACTACAGATCAAGCACCCATAGAAATGGACATTGCAGTTTCACAAATCCACGATTCCATTGATGTAGAACCCACTGTTCTGCGGTTCTGAAGAAGATACTGTACTGGACAAAAATATGAACATATTTCAGTGTTTTAACCTTTTTTAAACACAGTCCTGTATCACAACATTGTCTTTAATGAGTGTGTGAGTGTGTTTGTGTTTGTTTATGTATTAGTATGTTTGTGGGTTAAGTGAGGCCACTTGCCTCGGCTCCATCTGTTTACGAGGAAAAAACAACAAAAGAGAGGGAGGAAATCCCTGTGTGTGTTTTTCCCTTTCTCCTACAGTACTGTACATGACCCAAAATTCCCAGAATGCAAACACAGACCAAATATTTTGTAAGATCTTTACACTTAAATGCCCTTTTCCTCTACACACTCCCCTGTGGGTTATTAGTTCAGTGTGTGTTTGTGGGATTGCTAATGTTTACCCTTGTCTTTATGCTGTAGAGATGGCGTGTGTTTTGTGTGTGTGTGTGTGTTGTGCGTGTGAACGAGTGGCCCTTGGGACAGGCGGGGCATGTAAAACATACAACTGTGTTCAAAAGTTTGTGCAACCCTGTTCGAATGATGTTTTCTCTGAATAAATAAATAATAAATAACGTCCTCTGCAACTTAAATACACTCATCTTTCAGTTTATCTGCTGAATATTTGGGAACAACATCATGTGTTTATTATATAATAGCATAAAACAAAGAATTAAATCTGCAGTAACATGATTCTAGCCTTTCAGTTTATCTGCTGAATATTTGGGAACAACATCATGTGTTTATTATATAATAGCATAAAACAGAGAATTAAATCTGCAGTTACATGATTCTAGCACACACTGCTCCGCAGTTCTCCAGGTCCAGGTCCAGATCGGGCTCACAATCCAAGTGGAGTTTTTTCTGACAGTGTTAGAGCGCTGGGCAATATTTTCAAAAGCAGATACAACACAATCACACACAGAACTATAAAAGTGAAGAGAATGCATAAGGATTACTCGCATTAGTCAGCCCTTTGATATTGCTCGGATGTTTCCAAGTGGTTGCTATGGTGTTCTAGCTGGTTGCCAGTGAAATACTAGATGGTTGCTATGGTATCCAAGATGGTTGCAAGGGCATTGTTAGTTGTTTTCTATGTTATTCTGAGCGGTTGCTAGGGTGTTGCTATGTGGTCGCTCATATCAGGTATCTTGGGGTGTTGTTAAGTGATTCATGTCCAAATCCACATGGTTACTAATTAGTTAATGTGGTATCAGAGGTGGTTAGTATGGTGTTTCAGATGATTGCTAGGATATTGGTTGCCATGTTAAATTAGGCAGTTGCTGGAGTGCTGTTAGGGGTTACTATTGACGATATTTGTTCAATGGTTACTATGGTGTTCCAGGTGGTTGCTGGGATATTGGTTTCTTTGGTATTCCACGCAATTGCTGGCAGTTGCTAAAGTGCTGCTATAGTATTGTGGAGTCCAAACATTTCCCATTAATTCCTATGGTGAAAAACATCCAACTTTAAATGCTTGCTACGCGGAGGTCATGCATCCAACCTAGAAACTGTAAAGCAAGCATCCCTTTGCACATCAGGTCAAACCTTCTTGTTACTGGTATGGAGTCAGTGTTTGAAATATGCAGGACATGTTAGCTGCCAAAAATCTGGAGTGAAAATAAGGATGGGTGGCGCAATGATTATTAGTTAATAGTCCCATTTTATTCAAACACTCGTCGTAAGCATGTCTGGGTTTTAAATGCTGGGCAACGGTCAGAGTCTGAGTAAAATTCCCCAAAAAATGTGAGAGATTTTTTTTTCGTCTTAAAACAGCAAACGTTCACACATTCCTTCTCAAGACTTTTAGCTTCTCCTTAAGAATAAAGGCCTACATCTGACTGATGCACCTGAAATGACTGAAATGTATATGTGTGTGTGTGTGTGTGTGTGTGTGTGTGTGTGTGTGTGTGTGTGTGTGTGTGTGTGTGTTCACGCGCTTTAGAATCTGAGAATCTGGATTACCGTTCTGGGGCGGTTCACTCCCTGGTGTACAAACTGCCAGAGCAGAACCGAGAGATGCTGGAGCTACTGATTAAACACCTGGTCAGGTAAAGCATGCACACACACACACACACACACACACACACACACACACACACACACACACTGTCATCCACCACTCCCTCGCTCTCACTTTTATTTTCCCTCTCTCAGCCTTTAATCCTCTAATGTGTGCATGACATTTTTCTTTTCTCATGTTCTTGTTTGTTCATGTCACATTTAGCATGTAACTGATCGTGTAACAAATCAATCAGTGTTTCCATCCCGATGTGAATTCCATTCGTTCAACAATAAGGGCTGCACTGAGCTTCTTTTTGCAGAGATAGAAAATGTAGTCACAAACAGAAAGCTCTGATTCCACATACTGATCCATTTTACTGTGACTAATGTGGACACACACACACACACACACACACAGACTACTAATAGATCACTCACCATACAGTAGGTAGGATGGGGTTAATCACTTTGACACACCCACACAGGCAGTGTATTTTCTTGCTGAGGCAAACTGCAGTAATTACACACCTCCATTGTTATTTAGGCACCTTTGCATAAAAATCTGTCTAAGGTTCCCAAGTCTTCACATCTCATTCTTGAATTCGGTTATTTATTTCTGTTAGCCGATCTGTGTGTGTTGATTCAAATCTAACATACATCTTAAACACAGGCAGTGTATTTAATATTAATCCTAAAGAGACTGTGAACTCTCTGATTAACCAGATTCGTGAGAGGTATTAGGAGCTGAGGCTAGGGGCTTTTTAACTGTTCTGGTAGAATGTTCTTATAGCACTTTGTTGTTTTTTTTCCTTGTAATTTGTCACTTGTTTATAAATTATCATTTAAAAAAATCTGAAACAAATTTGACACAGTGAAAACACCCTTTACACACACACACACACACACACACACCCTTTATTGTTTTCCAATAATCACATGTAATGGCAAGCTAATCAGCGATGAAATTGTAAAGGTCACTCCCAACAACTCATTCCACTGGAAAACAAGGAGAACAGCTCTTAATGCATTTTGGAACTTTCATTTCTGCTTTCCAAATACTGATCCAGTTATATAATGTTTTACTTCGCTCTTTTTTTGCGTCATAGCAACAATGTGGAATTTCAGTGTGAAATTTTACCACAAAAATGACGTTTTACCCCAAAAACTTCCAGGGGACTTTCAGGTACTCTCCCAGGTAATACTAATAACTGTTAAAGAAAGTGTTATTTACAAGATTATTCATTGTCAGACTTTTTTTTTTTACAGCATTTAGCATTAAAAATTTAAATGACTATTAATTACAAAACTAAAATTACAATTACAATTTTTAGTCAAGAAATAGGCAGAAAGGGAAACCCTCAGAGCCTTTTAGGAATACAGAGAAGGTCTGGGAACTAACAGAAAAAGTCATGTTGTCAGGTCTGGGGTCTGCCTGGAGTCTGTAAATTGTTTGTTAGTATTTTGGAGGGCTTTGTAAGGGGACTTCTATTATGAAGTGGGTGATGGGTTTTTGTGTTTGGTTTTAGACACAGCTGGGTGTCATTAGAGTACAGTGTATGAGATTGTTTATTGATAGATGGGTTTTGAGTTCAGGTATTTAAGGGCTTGTGTTTAGTTTTCTAGTGTGGGTCAACTCTCACAGTACTTTCTCCTGCCTTCGCTGGTTTAATCTGTAGTTGTTGAGTTAGGCTCTCATGCCTGTTTTGTTTTGTTAAAGATAAAGATATGAAGCACTTCGAATATCCTTGTTGTGTGTGCCTGCCTTTCGTGCCTGGAGAAGGGGAACCGGCGTGACACGTCTGATATTTTTAGTTAATTTTTAAGTTTTGTTTGGAAACACTTATGTAAAACACCCAGCAGAAAGTGATCTAATCAGGACGTTTCTCTCTGTAGTATCTAGGTGTAGTGAACACGGGTAGGAATCCAAATGCAGAGTGTCAAACTAGAAGAAGCAAAAAGGGTAATCCAAGTTTCAGAAACAGGTCAGAGAAAAAACTGGAATAATCCAAAGACAGAGAGGACGCTCGGTAACTAGGCAGAGCTTAGTATACTTCGCACGGGTATAACATCTGAAAGGGCTATATATCCTACCTGAGCCTAGTACTCAGGTGGTCCTGATCTCCGCCTTATGGGCCTCTGGGAAATCCTGGAGTTGTGATCTGGAGCGGGCTGTGTAGTATCTCCTGACTGGGACTCCACCTCATATTCCGTACCAGGCCTTACACTAGGTGGATGTCGCTTAACAAGCTCTTTCATTGGTCAGGCCTTCGGGAGCTGAACTGAAGTCCTACCGTGTTGATTAGCCACCAGTATCTTTAGAAAGAGGAGTCAGTCAATCACATTCTAATTCATGTTGAATTGGACCAATTTTGTGAGGGAGAACATCAATTTAGTCCTTCTGAGGGGTCTAGATTAGTCTGTGAATGTGAGTGATGGTCTAACCAGTGGGTGTGTGTCAGGTCTTCTAATCAGTGGGTGTGTGTCAGAGGGTCTAACCAGTTACAGCCTAAAGTAAAGGCCACTGACTATTGCCCACTATAGTGAAATTATTCTGCATGATAAATTATTTGGGATTATTTAAAACAAGTGAACAGAATGATTAATTTTAGCCCTATTTTTTTACAGGAACAACACAGAACCTGGTTCCAAACACTGTCAGGTCCAAAAATCACATCACCAAAAAAAAGGATTAAAAAAAAAAAACAAGTTAAATTGGCTGAAGGTTCGGGATTTTTTAAATTAGAATTTGACCCACATTTTGAAAAAGTGCAAAAGTTTTATTAGCGTAGTCCTTTTTGGGGTGTTCCTAAAATCCCCCCCATCACCACATCTCCCTCAATAAAATGCGCCGGCTGGAGCAATAAATATATTTCACAAGGCCAGGAGTGTTTTCATCTCTCTCCAGATGCAGAAGTTAAAATAACAATTACTGGGCTGTCAGACACCTATTGCCTCATAATTCAGATGAATTTGAACAGGTTTATATGAAGGCCCTGTTCACACCTGTTTCCAACATCTGCCAAGAGCTGTTTATACCCTCCACCCGCATCTCATGCGTTTCTACTCACCGCTCATGATCAACTTTGGTCACTGGGAAAGGGCATCATCTACATTTAATAGTTAAGTCAGGTCCCAAAATCTGGCCGTGGCAGCTCAGTGTCTGGCACAGGTTGGAGATTTCTGTGCTGAAACACACCTGGTTCAACTTTTTTATTTAAGTCAAGTCAAGTTGAGATATATAGCACATTATCGTACACAAAGGTCATTGTAACGCCCATGGTCAGTGGCCGCTCTGCGGCAGCTCCGTATTAGTTTGAGGACTTTTAAGTTGACACACCTGAGTTTGATTATTATTCACAGTTGTTTTGTATTTTGTATTCTGTTTTGTACTGTCCTTTGTTTGTCGCGTATTTAAGTTCCACTGTTTCAGTTTGTAGTAGTCCGTTCACCATCACTCCTGCCTTGGCCTTAGCCTTGATCCTTGCCTTAGTTCTGTGTACGTTCTGGTCCTTACTTTAGTTTTCGGCCATCGAGCCTGATTTTGTTCTGCGTTTAAAATAAAGAAAACCAACTATGAAGGAAGTCTGCGTCTATGCCTCCTGCCTGACCGTGCCTTGCCTGAGAGACTTGACAGTCATTTATTGTCCTTTACAGGAATAGAATAAAAAATAAAATATAATAAAAGAATACATAGAAAATCAATAAAATATTGAAAGTGTAATAACAATGTTGATATTTCAAAAAGGCGGAGGAGAATAGTGCAGTTTTAGCAGCTTTTTAAAGCTCCAGTTGGTGCGAGTCTGATGTCGATGGGCAGTCGGTTGGACAGTATAGTGGATAAACACCATTTCACCAGGTTTAGTTTCACGTGTAGTTTTCCCCACTAGCTGAGCAGCTCCTGCAGATCTAAGAGACCCACCAGGAATACATACATCAAACATATCAGAGATGGATTTAAGGCCCAAACTACCGACAGACTTGTACACAATGAGTAATGCTTTGAGCTCAGTTCCATACCAAACTGGGAGTCTCTTTTCTTGGTTTTAGTTAGAACTCTAGCAGCAACATTTTGAAGAAAATGGAGCTCTATTGGACATTTTGGGAATCCCAGTGAGGAAAGTGTTGCAGGAGTCAACACTGCAGGCATCATCAACAAGCTTCTCTAAGTCTTGTTTGAACACAAATTCTTTAACTTTAGCAATGTTTTTAAGGTGCCAAAATGCTGACTTTGTTTAAGTTTTAACATGGTCACTAAAACAAAGATCTCCATGCATGATCGTATTAATTAAATAATTCATTTTTAACCACCGTCGCTTAGCCTGCACATTTTATAGTTAGTTATATAGTGTAACAGTTATAGGTCTGTTATTATATGACTTTGGTGTATTTTGTTTTAAGACCGCTGTGCAGTGTGAAGATAAATAAGGTGTTTGTCACAGTTTGTGCTGGACTTCCAAACTATGGTAGTTCATTTTTTTTCCTCACCCATTTTGGGTTGACCGTTTCAGAAACTTTACCAATCAATAAGAAAGTGGGGTAGGCACAAGGCGCTTTTTTTTGCCAATAGCTTGTCAACAGTTTTGCCAAAAATGACATTTGTTTAGCATGTTGGTCTCTAGGAGACGCATGACCATAACTCATTATGACTCATTTGTGGAGCCGAACCTTGAGTGCTTCATGAGCCTATATCTTCTGACATAAAGGCTCAAAATTCATAACATTTGACACAATGTATTACTATTCCGTCCTTTTCGAAACATGCCAAATTTTGTGAAATTTTGCCCCATAGGGGGTGTTGCAGCTCACATGTTACAATATCTCCAGAAAAGATTTTATTTGTTGCATCTTTTCCTTTTATAATGCCAGTTTTATAAGATTGGTTGCTTATGTTTGTTTTGTCTTATTTTATTTAGATAGTTTGATCCTTTTATTTAAATGCTCCTTTTCAAGCCTATGTTCTTTGCTCTTATTGTTGTTGACTGACTGGTCGATCGTATGCTGTAAATGTACAGTTTACAAACATTTAGATGTGGACTGCTAATGCAGATAAAACAAGAGAAGAGGTGAAAAAAGCTACACAGCTCCTTTCACAATGAAGACACGTCCATCCAGGCAGTGCTTCATTGCTAGTCAGTGCTTCATTGCAAGTCAGGACGCTCTGACATTGACACTGCGTGTTGTATGCGTCTCTGAAATGCAGTGGACCATGTTCACACTTGTGCTTAGTTCTGTTTACCTATGATCACATCCCTTGACAGATTTTGCAGGGATTCCAGCATTTCTACACAACTGTGTGGGTTTGGTGTGAGAGTGGTGGTGAATAGAACCAAACGTCTCCAACACAAACATATATTACATTTCCTCGCCTGTCCCACCAGCTACACATGTCTTGAGTGTTTATGTGATGTTGATGAAGGTAAAATAGTGGTAAATCTGAGGTAAATCAGTTTTCTTTGGGGACTATTTTGCCTCACAGCACCCTTAAAGGTATCCCACCAAAAATGGGTTTAGTTTTGGGACCCAAATCTTTTCAAAACTCAGGCATCAGGCAGCACATTCATAACCATCTCATGGAATAACGTTCTGTGAGGGTCTTTTTGCGGAAGAGGTCTGGTTCCATTCATCACCACTGTGAACAGTTCCAACTCGGGGAGTTTCTCTAGAACGGAATGTTTCATACTAGGCCTACTCTAACCTCTGGAATTTACTCTTTAATTCCAGGTGTGAACCTGAGTTGAACCATTTTGTGATTTTTGTCTGCTTAGTTGGACTAAAACGACCAGGGCCGGTGACTGCCGAGCATTAATTACTGAAAGTGTGATGGGCTGCTTGGACAGCTGGAGGTATGGATTTGAATAATGTTCAGTTTTTCTTGTGTTCTTTTTGCCCAGCGTGTGTAGCCATAGCAGCGAGAACCTGATGACGCCGTCTAACATGGGGGTGATATTCGGTCCCACGTTGATGAGAGCAGAAGAGGAAACTGTGGCGGCTATGCTGGATATAAAGTTTCAGAATATCGTCATAGAGATCCTAATCGAGGACTACAAGAAGGTCAGACACCGAATGAGTCAGAATGGACTGAGGGCAGATAAAGTGTAATAGGGATGCACAGGTCAGGGTTTTTTATGACCCACACCCACCCGAAGCGTCATGAGAGCCAACCAACACCACCTGACCTGCAAAAAATATTTGCTGATCAACGTCCCAAACCCAGCCCAACCCAGTTTTTGTATAAGTCATTTATGTTTTATGTACTCCCGTACCTTCAGATACTGAACCTACAGTGTTGTTCAGCTCTTCATTGCATTGTTCAGGGGGTCTTGGGTCCATGAACATAAAGACAGTCCCCAATTTGACCAGATATCTCAGAGTTTTTGTGTGCTGTTTCCGGGCGTCCCTGTGTTCTCTCCTTTGCCCAAATTCCCAGCAAACTCTGTAACTCTATAGACCTGAGTCCTCCCTTTGTCTCCTAGTTTGTTAAATGGTACAGTTGAGTTCGAATTCCATGTTTAGGCACAGTTAGAGATAACACTAATTTCATCAGCTGAACTGTGTGTGAGAACACCCTTAAAGCAGAAGTATGTACACGCTTTTCTCAAAAGTGTCTTTGCCAAGTCAGATTGAAATCCAATTTAGGGCTGTTGGTGGCCTAGTGGTTAGGGTGTTGCCCCTGCAATCAGATGGTCATGGGTTCAAATCCCAGGAATGCTAGTGGCACCACTGAGGTACCCTTGAGTGAGGCATCATCACACTGCTTACCAGGTGCAGCCCACTGCTTCACTTGGCGAATGGATTAAATGGGTTAAAAGCAGAGAAACAATTTCACACTGTTTACACTGTGTGCTGTGGTGCGTTCACGCGTGACTCTAAGCAACCACTTTATTTTAAATGTACATAAAATAATTTTTATAAGTGATATACAAATTAGCTAATACACAACAACCATTGTACAGCGTTTCTCGTTTTCTTGTACTGCTCAAAAGAAAATCAAATTTTTCTCAGTACTGGGCCTGTTTTTTCCCCTTGACATGCATGTATGATATTTGTGTGGTTTTATATCATAGAATAGAATATCTGTATTGTCATTGCAATACACAGGACTGTACAGTGCAACGAGATAAGATTTGCAGCTCTGTAGATGCTTATCTCTTGTAATTATAAGTATAAAATATATAAATCAAATAACCAATGAAGTGTGATATCAGTATTTAAAGATATAAATACAGGGGGGGTGGCCTAGAGAGTAGGATACTTGCCTCTGGACCAAGACGTCATGGTTTCAAATCCTACCTTCAGCAGACCACCAATGGGTTCCCGACCAAGACCCTTAACCCCAAGTTGCTCCAGGGAGACTGTCCCCTGTAGTTAGGGAATAGAAGTCGCTTTGGATAGAAGTGTCTGCTAAATGTCATAAATGTAAATGTAAAATGTACATTTAAGGAGATATATATATATATATATGAGCTCTGTTCTGATTGGCTGCCCTGCATTGTGCCTCAGTCCTGAAGCAGTCTGGGCTGAAACACTCCTTAGGCTGGGTGGGCGTGGCTAAACTGCTACAGGCTGAATAGGTGGATATGGAAAGTGTGTTGTTTTTTGTGACATCACAAAAACTGTGATTTCAAAGCAGACAGTTTTTGAGTTTAGTTTAGTTGCTATATATGGAATGTATTTTAACACACAAATGTATCATACATTGCTAAATATGTTGCATCAAACTCTTTGAACTCTAAGATCCTTTCAACATTAATTTAGAACAAATATGTTTTTAAATTAAAATTCATTAGTTTATGTTTGCTGCTGACAATGACATTGAATGATCTCTTTCTGATGATGTCAGGTCTTCAGCGGTCCCCCAGAGGAAAGTTCAGCACCTCCAGTCCCGCCCCCCAGAGCGGTGCCAAGGAGACGACAGCCAATCACGATCTCCAAACGACCGCCCAGGCTTTACCCCTCCCTCCAGCCGCCAGCCTTTGAGAGTAAATAGCATTTTATCTCTCAGCCTTCACCACCATCTCCATCATCATCATCTTCATCATCATCCTCATTGACACCTTTATCGTTTGCTTTTAAGTAAATTGAGCCAGTTTTATAATTTTGTTAAAATTTGATTTTGAACTTTCAACATTTTATACACTTGATTGATTATAGACTTGATTTTCTCTTGATTTTTTTTCTCGATTTTATTTTATAATTTTTTCAAATACTTTTTTATGGCATCAACGTATCAAAGTTCTTCATTAATCTTTGTTTTATTTTGTCTTTTGAACATTTTATCCTCATAAGACAACAGAATAGTTATTCATTATTTTTAAGTTTTTTTTTATATTTTTATAACTTTTGATTATTTCATCCAATTTACACATAACCAAATTACAATATTGTTCAAGTAACATCTTTACATTATTACTAACATCTTGATTATTTTTGTTCTTGATCTCTTTTTTATATTTCTTTTTTTCATATTTTAAATTATTTTTTCATATATTCAAATTTTTATTTTCAGTCCTAAGTTACTGGAGCAATTTTTATTCATATTTTTAAGTAAGATTTTCTTTTAAAGTTTATATAAATGTATCCAAAGAGCTGAAATTGCTCGTGCGTGCATGGGGGTGCGTTTGATTTTGTCTCCTCTGTCAACCGATTTTCTTAAAAAATATCCTAAATGAATGAAGGTCAGCCACCTGCGGCGGCGTCCTGCTTGCAGCCCACATGTCTCGCTTTAGCAAATGCCTGCTTGTTTCGTCTAGTACACACAGACATACACACACATTTAATCGAAATACAATTTAAAGGGATAGTTTAATCAATCATTTTAATCAGCATTTGTTAGTTTGCCTTACTTTCCCCAGACAGCCAGCCAAGACATATTTAGTGTCTAAAATTAGTTATAAAAATGAACACGTTTGTTTTTTACTTTTACTTCATCTGTTTTCAGCTCATAGTGCGTCTCAGTCCAGATCCACTGCAGCCCGAAATATGAATCCAAACCCAGCAGAACCCACCATGTTGTAATTTTCTTAATATGTGACCAGCTCAGGTCCGGTTTCAATTCACCGCTCGGGTCACATTCACGGCATTTAGCAGAAGCTTTTATCCACTGCGACTTCCATTCCCTAACTACAGGGGGCAGTCTCCCTGGAGCAACTTGGGGTTAAGGGTCTTGCTCAGGAACCCAGTTGTGGTATACTGGAGGTAGTATTCGAACCCATGACCTCTTGGTCCAGAGGTAAATATGGGGGGTCCTCGAGTTACGACACAGATACATTCCTTCGACAGTGATGTAACCCGAATTTTGGTGTAAGTTGAAACATACCCTAGCCTGAGTCACTTACCGATCCAAACGCAGTTGTAAAATCATAAAAACACAACTAAGCCACAGAAAAGGAAAAGGAAAACTCCCTCATTCATACGCCGCGTTTCTGCGTATTCTTCCGCCGCGCGCAACCAAACTAGTTCAGCCACATAGTCCGTAAGTACGAGGCTACCGGTGTAGACAGAGTGGGAGTGGGGTGTGCGTTGTAAACTCGAAACATCGTATGTCAAGACTGTTGTAACCCGAGGACCCCCTGTATCCTACCTACTAGGCCAACGCCATGTCTTCTTACAGAGACAGATGTGTTTCGTATAAGCCAGATTTTTGTATAAGATCAGAGACGTTACCTCCCTTAATGAGACAAAGAACCTCCAGCTTTGACAGGAAGGGGCCATCTCACTGACAGTAGACTATCAGCGCAGGGAGAATTTGATTGTTTGCTGAAGTATCGCTTTACTTGTATATAATTTATGGAATTTCCTGCATTTACCAAAACTGTATAAATTCACAGATACACACTTTATATGTAGTATGTAGTGCTGTAATTGTATGTTCATGTGTGTAATTGTACGTATTTATAGAGCATGTATTCGCGTGAGCAGGCCCGGTCCCACAACAAAATAATAAGTTCCACTCATAACACCTACAAAAGCCTTTTTGGACAACTGACATAAAACTAGATTAACTTTTATAAAGGTTTTTTTCCCACCAGCCTTGCTTATCATAAAGGCTACTTTGCACTGAGTTACCTTATAGTGTGATGACAGTGTGGGAATAAGCCTTAATAAATGTCTTTTTGGTTAATGTCAGTTCATGTGGCTTTATGACTGCTGCCCTACAGTGGAGTATTAGCAGAAATCAGGGTAATATAAGGGAGACCTTCTCTTTATTCATTTTAAATAGATTTTAAACTGATTTTTTTAAACAATGTGGAGATCCCAGTCGATAAAAGACACTCAGTGTTTATTAATCTTTATTCTCCCCCTATTCTTCACTCCCCAGCTCGGAGCATCGTGTTATTGGGGAAGTCCCAGCTAATTGGGCAATCTAGACACAGCTAAGTTGAGGAGAAAAGCTTGCCAAAAAAAGCCATAGAAGAATTGCTTTTGGATCTTCACTCCATAGAAGGACCACTTAGAGAGTTGTGTAGAGTGTGGAGACCCCCTGAGAGGTTCTTCATATAAAATCTCACCATTAAAAATGCCAGAATAGGTTCTTCATGCAGTTCCATAGAAGAACCACTTTTGATTCCCTAAACCTAGATGGTTCTTCAGAGTAAAGAACTTTTTGAAAGTCTAAGAGGACCTCTACATCATGTAAAGGTTCTGGGAAGGCAAAGAAACTGCAATAAGTGAAGAGATTCTTTAAGCAAATCTCTTTCAACAAACAGAGTTTAGAGTTTAGTTCACTCCTTTTTTCCCATGTTGCTGGAGCTGAAAATCAGTTCTCGTGTGACATCAACACAGTTATAGGTGCTGTACATCATCCAGTGCTTGTGTGTGTGCGTGTGTGTGTTTATGTGTGCGTGTGTGTGTTTGTGTGTGTGTGAGTGTGCAGGTTTGAGAGTGTATCTGAGTGTTTTTAGGAGTGTGTGTGTGTGTAATCAGTGCTGATGAATGGTTCCTCCTTGACATGCTGTCCTCCCCTTTTCCGCAGGTTGTTTTATGGAGTGTCTAACACAGTCGAACTTATAACTCAACAGCCAACAAAAGCTAAATACCGGCCTGTCCCGCTACACCTGTGTGTGTGTGTTTGTGTGTCTCTGTGTGTGCACTGTTTCCTCCAATGTGTCTTGTGAAGATGTGTCTTTAGTAGAAAACTGTGTGTGTGTGTGTGTGTGTGTGTGTGTGTGTGTGTGTGTGTGTGTGTGTGTGTGTGTGTGTACCTGTATCTCCTTGTAGAAGTTCTGCTTTTTCTCTGATTTGCCCGACCAAACACCTCACATTAAAATGATAGTTTACTCGTGGATGAAAGTCCCTCCCTAGATGTGAGACCTCTTTGGAGTTCAAATGTAGCTTCTTTAGTTCAGAACTGGAACTAACGTTGCTAGTCAAGTCAAGAGCCCCTCAAATCTTTTCATCCCAGAACTTCTCTGGACTCAAACCACATGCTGAACTGGTTTAGGACACAATATGACCCATGACAGTGTTGATTGTCCATTGCGTTGCCAGCTTGGAGACATAGTGTGTTTGGGGGAGTTCCAGCTAACGTGGGAGCTGGACTCCAGAAATAGTTGCAAAAAGAACCCAAAAAAGCCCAAAAGAACCACTTTTGGATCCCTAAAAACCATGTTTGAAAAAGAGATTCGTGGAGAGTGTGGAGAACCTTTGAGAGCCTCAGCATAACCTCATGTTTAACCCAGAATGGGTTCTTCATGCAATTCCATAAAAGAACCACTAATCATTACCTCAAGAACCTCAGAGAGGATTTGTTCTGCAGAGAACCACATTTGTAAGTGAGCTGTGTAAAACTGAAAAACCTTTTATTGTCAGACAGATCCTATACAGCAGCGGCCCCCAATCTTTTTTGCGCCATGGACCAGTTTCATTTTCGCTAGCTTTAGGGCTAAATTTTTGATGTAGCATATCACGTGACCGAGACAAGCATGTTTCAGACTCTGATAATCAATAAAATATTTTTATTCTGTCTTTCTGTGTGGCCCGGTACCAAATGACTCACGAACCGATCCGCGGCCCGGTGGGTGGGGACCTCTGCTCTAGGCCAGGTAAAAGGTCTAGGAGGAGCCCAGAAACTGGTAAAGAAGTAAGAGGAGGTTCTTTAGTTGACTTAATTGTCCAATTTAACATCTCTTCCTGGAACTTTTACAATATTTGGAGATTCACTCTAACACGCCCCATTTACAAAAGTGGTTCGACGAAGAACCATCCATTGAAAGGGATTCTCTACTATTGCAGAAACAGTGCAGAACAGCTCAGGGAGAGAACAGAGCTTTCTAGTTGTAGCTTCAATGTGCAGCCTGACAGTACGCTGTGTGTGTGTGTGTGTGTGTGTGTGTGAGAGAATGTGTGCCTCCTTTGGGCTGATGAATCTATTTCAGTGATTAACATTTAAATCCATTTCGCTCTCGTTAAAACACAGATGTACCTATTAATCCATTAATGTGTCTCTTCATTCATGACTCTGGGGCTTTTTAGCACATCGCTGTGTGTGTGTGTGTGTGTGTGTGTGTGTATGGGTGTGTGTGGGTGTGTGTGTGCTGATTAAATTGCTGTTATGTTCCACTTACTACTTCACCTCACTGTGCTGGAATAAAGATTCTCTTGTTTGTTAAAGGGCACATATTCTACATTTCTCTTGTATTTTATTTTAGATCTGCTCACAATGGTTTGTGTTCATGCTTTTATTCACCAAAAAACTGCCAGAATTCTTTCCTGCACTATTTTCCATCATCTCTTTATACCCCACAATTAAACGGGTATTTAGGACTGTAAATGTTAATGCTACATTAACAAAAGTGGGCCAAGGCTGCTATAACAGCATGAATGGGCTAAAGTGCTTGGTGCTTAGGCAAATACAAATGAGCTTCAGAAAAACATGAATCCGAAATGGCCTTTTAAAGCATGGGCCCAATGTGTGGACCATATGGATTGAAATGATAACTCCCTCTAGGACAGTGCCAGTACTGGTGCTGGTGCGGTGTGGAGCCAGTTCTGTCTTTCTTGGCTCACATTTCGACAGGTTTGAGAGGTGCCCATGTTTTATCAAAACTCCCCCTTCCATTGCCACAGATGTCAGAGGTTCAAACTAGGTGGAAATGCACTGAAAAAGTTGGGCCATAAATGTGAAAAAAAAAAATACACCTGTGTGTTACAACGCTAATTTCTGCTAGCGCCTTTATGGGATCTTTAATAGTATTTCAGGGCTGGGCTAGCACCACTGCATGTTTTTTGCTTGTTCGAGATTAAACAGAAGGATTCTGTATGTTTTATCCAAAGCTGTAACAGACACTAACACACACTAGAGCAGTTTCACAGCCACTCTTTTAGTAAAGAATCCTTAAACCTGCTTATCATACAGCTTAACAGTTAGTGACATATATAGAACTTAGTAAAACCAAGGTACACTGGTTTTACAGTCAGTTACATATCTAGAACTGACTGAAAACTGAGTGCATTGTTCTACAGTCAGGCATGTCTAGATCCGACTGAAACCCATTTACACTGCAGCTCCACACTCCGTGATATATCTAGAACAGACTGAAAACTATTTACACTGCAGCTCTACACTCCATAATACATCTAGAACTGACAGAAACCTGGTTACACTGCACCTCTACGCTCTGTGATGTATCTAGAACTGACTGGAACCTGGTCACTTTGTGGCTCTACTGTCAGTAACATCTAGAACTGACTGAAACCTGCTTACACTACGGTTCCACAGTCAGTGTCATATCTAGAACTTCCAGAAGGCGTAAAGTGAAGTTTGTTTCTCCACCCACAGTAAATCAGAGTGTGACTGATTATTCCCAGTTGGTAGTAAATCTAACCTGAAAGGCCTCCAGTCCAGCTCCTGAAGGACTGACCAATGGGAGAGCTCACTTAGCTACATCTACCTAGATACTACAGAGAGAAACATCCTGATTGGATGAATTTCTATTTTAAGAGTTTTATCCAACAAGCCTGCTGAGTCTGTTAAATTTAAAGAGAAGAGACACCATTGGCCTCTTCTAAAGATTCGAAGTTCATGAAGGTCCGTTACTGTTTTACACAGAGTATCAAACTCTTGGGATCTTTAAACTGGGCTTTTTTAAAATATTGTTCAGTCCATTTTGATTATTTTGTGTTTTGCTATTTGCTAAACCTGAAAGAACACTGTGTTATATGTTTGGTTTTGTGTGTGTGTGCGTGTGTGTGCGTGTGTGTGTGTGTGTGTGTGTGTGTGTATGCGTGTGTGTGTGCAGATGTGTTTTTCGTCTGGTTTTGGCTAGCTCATATGCAGCTGGGTATCTGGACAGATAACACGTGTGTGTGTGGTGTGTGTGTGTGCGTGTGTGCGTGTGTGTTTGTGTGTGTGTTTGATTTAGACTGGTTCACATATGCAGCTGTTGTCCTTGGCATAAGACCACGTCGTAACCTTCTTTAAAACTCATCTGAGACATAAAAACATAGAATATATGCAGCAGAGTTCTAAAGTTTGGACGCCCTGGTCAAATACCATGTGCTGTTGATTTCCTCAGTATAAATAAGGCACCTCCTCGACCGAGACACACTTCTGCACTCTATTACACACACTTACTGAAATTCTAGTTAAATTAATATCCAGGACAAAGTACTAATAAAATGAAAATCTAGATTGAAGATCTAATAAAATTAGCATCTGGAATACAGTTCTAATAAAATGTCCAGAATGAAGTTCCAATAAAATTAGCATCTGGAAAACAGTTCTAATAAAAGTTCTAATCAAATAAATGTTTAGAATGAAGTTCTATTAAATTAGTAGCTGGAATGAAGTTCTAATAAAATGAATATCCAGAACGAGGGTCTAAAAACATTATTATCAGAAGGAGGTTCGAATAAAATTCATATCCAGAATGAAGTTTAATTAAAATTAATTTCCAGAATGAAGGTCTAGTAAAATTAATGTCCAGAATTAATTTCTGGTATAAGTAACATCTAGATTGAAGTTCTGATCAAATTTATTACCTGAATAAAATTCTAGTAAAATGAACATACAAATTGAAGTTCAAATTCTTGGCTTGTAGTGATTTTGATTGTGATTTATTAGTAAATTATTCAGTGAATCATTAAAAAATCAGTTTAATCCAGTACTTAGAACGCTCTACACCAAGAACTGTATTCTTTTACCATGTTATGAAATCTTTTACTCTTGCTGGTTAGTGGTTAGAACTGTTTGAGATATTCTTATAAGGCTATTTTTTATACATACAATTTTTATGATTATTTAAGCTTTTTGACACTTTATGATTTTTTTCTGCCACCGTGGCCTGAGGGGCATAAAGCGCCTCAGCACCTGCAGGGTGGGTGTTTCTGATAAAGTGGCCAGTGAGTTTGAGTACTTGCTATTATTTGCTATTTTGTTCACCTCATTCACACTGCATGCATTTGAAGTGTTTTATTTAGCACTTCACTCTGTCATCAAGCCGTAAATACATAAATTAACAGAAACAATGATGCGAACAATCCACAGTTTTCTCAAACTCACCAAATATATAGAGTGTTTCTGCAGTCCACTGATGTGAGCCGAGTCCAAAACAGATTAGTGGTCCATTGAGTCTGGTTTATAAATAGCGTGAGTGAACTTTTGTATGAGTCCAAACAAGGAAAGTCCATGAACAAACCAGAGCAAACGAGAGGAAAAAAGGGCTGGAATACGATTGCAGCAGACACTGTGCATTACATTTCTCTGTTCTTCTTAAAGAAAAAGCTCAGTCGTACCTGCTAAAGCTTCTAACAATGATTGGAAGCTGGTTGCCATCCATTAGTGTGAGATACCCCGATTTATTTTTCTTCTTATTATTATTATTTCTGTCTGCCGTTAAAAAATACATCAAATGAAAAAGTTCACCAAGTCTGGAACGTCTGGTTAAATTATAAGAGAACTGTCTAATTCATTTTTTGCCATATTTCTAGATACCTGATTTTAATTCATTGGGGCAGCTGGTGGCCTGGTGGTTAGGGAGTTCACCCTGCGATCAGAAAGTCATGGGTTTGAATTCCAAGACTGCTAGTGGCAACACTGTGGTATCTTTGAGCAAGGTACCATCCCCACACACTGCTCCCCGGGCACTGTGTTCCTGGCTGCCCACTGCTTCACTTGATGAATAGGTTAAATACAGAGAACAAATTCACACTGATCACACTGTGCTGCGGTGTGTTCAGAATGGTCACTTTACTTTACACTTTTACACTTTTTTATTCATTATTAGCACCATTAGCATTATTGACCGTTAGTCACTCTTTTAATCGCAGTGTCCTCCTGATTCTCAGGACTGTAGGCAAGCTGGTCACATGCCTTTTAACTTTCTCTCTTTGTCCACTTTGTTAGAAACACATCCCATGTACTTCCACCAAACGGTGAAATTTTGTACTATGTAGGACTGCATGTGACAAACACTTGAACTTGAAATTGCCACTTTATGAAAACATTCACCTTGTGCTTCCACTCACTGGCTGCTTTATTAGAAACCCCTACTTTCCATCTCTACTGTACATGTGTACAGTTACAGACTGTAGCTCATCTGTTCCAGATCCATCATTTGTTCTGTACCCATTCATCACTGATTAGTGTCTGAGCACGAAGCCACCACTGTGCCAATATTACTAGAGTAGTGCAACATTCTCTGCACAGAGGTGACACTGTGTAGAATCACTCTGAAGATACTTTTCCAGAACTGCCTTAGAGTTGCTCCAGGTTCTCCAGAAGTGAAATTCCAGGTTTAGTGGAACCATATGTAAATAAATCTTCAGCAATGTCTATAATATCAGCTGCTCAATCCCTATCCCAAAAACACTTATTCTAAAATAGCAGGTTCCCTTGGTACGCACACACACACGCACACACGCACACACACACACACACACACACACACACACACACACACACACACACCCACAGAGAACATGCTTTGTGCAAAATAAGATTTAAACATAGTGTGGCAAAAAGACTACA
>JBBJLS010101766.1:0-20152 GCA_037577275.1 Bryconaethiops microstoma | reverse complement strand
AACTGCTCGTGTTTATATTAGCAATCCTAAGAAACGTGTTGGCCATCTTCTTGACTATAAAGAGTTAAAGCTGCTTTTGTTATGTCTGTTTATGTTGAAGTATGTGCACTGTTCAGTTTAACTATCACAAATCGAACACTAAACCTTGTGCATATCAGTGATATTCTCTGTAAACGTAAAATATAACCGTCAACGGATGCACAGCTTTCAGTTGTTAATCTGGAGAAAAGTATTGGCACACACCTGTTTTTCAGGGTTTGGGCTAGGCCTCTTACTTCCAGTGAAGGGCAATCTTAATGCTTCAGGATACCAAAACATTTTGGACAACGCCATGCTTTCAACTTTGTGGACACAATCTGGGCAAGAACCTTTTCTATTCCTGCCCCAGTGAACAAAGCAAGCTCCATAAATACATGGTTGGATGAGTTCGGTGTGGAAGAACTTGAATGTCCCTCGCAGAGAACTGACCTCAACCCCATTCAACAGTTTTGGGATGAACTGGAACAGAGATTGCGAGTCAGGCCTTCTCGTCCAACATCAGTACCTGACCTCATAAATGCTCTACAGAATGAAATGGCACGAATTCCCACAGAAACATTCCAAAAGCTTGTGCAAAGCTTTTCAAGAAGAGTCGAAGCTGTTATAGCTGCAAGGGGTGGGACCAACTCCATATTAAAGTCTATGTAACTGAATGCAATGTCGTTAAAGTCCCTGTTGGTGAAATGGACAGACATCCAAATACTTTTCAGTTTGCTCTGAGGTCACATGGATGAGAACTTCAGTCTTATGTATTTGTAATATAACCTGTTGTGTGTGTTAAGTTTCTTTCTGTCCACTACAGTATAAGGTGTTGATGATGAGTTCTCCATCCTCTGAACTCTATTTGAAAAGCACATCTTCGATGTCACTACATGAGCGGTAAGTATGAATTATTTTGCACAGAAAAACTTCAAATCAAACTGTAATTGTAATGCATGTAGATTGCTTTGTAGCAGTGGACTGCTGACTGCTCCTGCTCCTTCTACAAAATCTTTTATAGCTTCACCAGTATGATGAAGAATAAGAAACCAGAGCAGACTCACAGTGTAGCCGAAATGCATCAGCTTCAGGCAGCTTCTCTGAAGAACCAGCAGCTGGCTCAGCAGATGGCCAGCTGGCCTTCTGTACTGTCTGCCCTGCGGAACATACCGGTGAATCCTATCTCTTGTTCAACCAAAACTGAGACCTTTTCAGTCAGAGTAAGCAGGTATCAACCAAATAATGTCAACAAATAAATGAGATGCAACACTAAATGACTATTTTCTTAGTGTAAGTGGTATTACACTTGACCAATAGCTTATAAAATGATGTAAAAGTGGCCCAAATCTAATTTTGTTGTTTTGTCATTCATGTTGTCTTTCTAACAAGACGTTGATCTGAATTGATAACACTCCAGAACTGCACAGCAATTATGTCCTTCCTTAAACAGTCAGAAACAGTCTCGTAATAAGACATCAGATTGAGCTGAGTGAAATGCTGCTTTGAATTTGGAAGACAAACAGCACACATTAGAAGGACCATATTGAACAAAATTTACAGAAAAAACTGAAAATGGGTGTTTCTGTATTTTGTCACAGTAGATCAAGCTGACAGCAGAAGCTCAGTTCTTTTCGTTTTGTCTGTTTTAAATAAGAATGTCAGCTAAGAGGTGCAAAATGGCTGGCTAGAGAGATGTGAAGCATAAGAGGTTCCTCAGACTCTTGCCATTTTTTTTCTCTGTCTGTTTTTAATATCATTGAAGTTCATGCGAAGTTGTGTAGGTGTTGATGCCCCATTTATATTTTCCACAGCCTCTCCCTCATCCTCCAAAACAAGACATTTTGATGATATTGTCCATTCCTGCATAAACCAAATTAATGATAATTGAGTTCAGGATTGACAGAGGTCACATGTTCAGACAGGGGTCATCTTGCCAGGTATTAGATATGTAACTGACTTCAGTACCACATATGAAAATTGTAAGTGTTTTGCTGTTTATATTGGCAAATATAGACACACAGATTGAATTTGGATCACTTTAATGCGAAGTGGTAGTTACCAGACCTACTCCTGTAGTTCTGCCACCTTCCTTGTACATATTGCTCCATCCAGTCAAGGACTTCTGAAGAGGTTCGTTAGCCAGAACAGGTATTGCAGATTGTGACTAGATCGTGTGTAGAACTTAGTGGTTCTCAGGTTGGTTCCTCATGGCCCCTCATGGCAGATTTATGCAGATTCGAGGACAAGCAGTTTTTTGCTGATCAGTTGGGTGTCCTCAGGAGTAGATGTTCAGAAACATCTCTGAAGCTCCATGCCTGCTAATATTATCCTAGTATGAAGAAAATGTAAGTATTTGGCACTTTGGCTTGGGAGCTCAACATAGTAATAATCACCACAATGGTAACATTAGTAATGTTAGATGGTTAGTCCCAGAGCCCTAGTGTTAGTAATGTTATACGAGTGGAATGTAGAACAAATAAGCAAGCAGTGTTTAGACTCCATGGAGATATTAACGTCCAACAGCTGTCATTCTCTAAACCAAAACAACTCGCTTTTGCTTTCTATTTTTGATTCGCATCTTTGTCATGTTTTTTTCACTCCTGATGAGTTTGCATCCCTTTGATCAGAATGAATAAAGTGTTAAGTGTGTTTTTATTCCTGCATACAAAGGAATATAATTGAGGTCGGTACGATGTCCTTCGGGGCCCTCAAATGTTAAGAAATAAACCTGAAAGCAGTTATTGGGGTACCTGCTTCATAGAAAGACAGAATTTCCTGTTTTCCTTGGTGCAGTGTTAAATAAATGAATAAATCGGGCAGATGTGGTGATACAAGATATTCTCACCCCTCCCTTTTGGACAGAGTCTGAATCAACGTATGGGTACGAGGAACATTAAGGCGAGACTGAATAGGCCAGTGCTGGGAAGAGGTCTGAGGGGAAGGCATTGGGGCAGGCCAGGTGGAAGAGGAGCTTTACTCAAGAGAACATTATCAATGAGATGTGAGTAGGACTGTAAACTCACCTCTGCATGTTTTTCTGGAAATCTCTCTTTCTGACTTTAAAAAAAAAAAAAAAAAGTCCTCAATTAACACACTATCTGATTTGCACAGTATGAGTATAAAGTTTTATTTTGTCTTTTGATGAGTGTCTTTAAATTTCAACCCATTTTAGTTATCTTTTAGATTGATTTTCCTCATTTGTACTCTAAATAATAGGGCAAATAGTTCTAGATTTGCATTAACCTGTAGCAAATTTTGTCTATAAAAGAACAGACTTTATTCAGAAGGATTAAGATTTTTGATTAATTTAGGGGGGGGGGAATAATTTTGGAAGGGAAAAAAAAGAACAGTGATGGACTTAAAATGTGTTGTGACATTTTCTTGTTGAGCTTTCTGACCACATAAAGAATCTGTGATCGAGTTCTAATGAGTCATATATAAAAACAATTATTTTGTTTGCAATGTTTTCTTTCTCATGTTTTTTGTCAATATTAAAAGGGCGTCTTGTCATGAGTCTTTTTACTAAGGTTTTTATAAAAATCTTTGTCAAAAAGCATGTTTGTTCTGCATCTAGGACTATACAACCTTAAACTTCCAATAAACAAATCCAATTCTCAAATAATCTTAATCTATAGGTATGAGAGGATGGCAAGGCGTGGTCTCTGGAGTAGTCAATCAAGGCCTGATTCACCCACAGTACGGAGCTCATATAAGCAGACCACAAGCGATGCAGCACACACAAGTGAGAGGATCTCTGCGAGGCAGAGGTGAGAAATTCATGATCAACATGACTCAAACCTTTGTTTATTTAAAAAAACAAAACAAAAAAACCCTCTTTTAGCCCAGAATGCCTTACAACACATGTACACACTGAAACCATAAAAAACTACACCCCAAGTGCCACTGTAATCACCCTTAATTTGTTACATACTGTATGTTCTCGGCCCTGCTGCTACTGTTGTTTGCAGTTTATTTTTTGTATTGTGTTGTGTTTTCCTTCTCTCTTTCTCTCATGGTTTTTGTATATTTGTCGTGTTATGATTATAAAGGATTCCATTGTTAAAATGTTATTTACCCTGAGCTTTTGAATAAGGTCAACCGATTTCCCTGCAAAAAATATTTTTTGATTTTTTGATATCTCACAGCTTGCCGTTTTTCCCCGTTTGGTCCAATTGCATTTCACTTGTACTATTTGTATTTTCTTTTTATTTTCCCTTCAGAATCAGAATCGGGAATCTTTATTGATCCCAGAGGAAATTGCTTTAACTCAAAGATTTGCTCCCCTTTTTGAGTCTTTCCTGAGTTTTCCTCAGGCTCCTCCAGCCCATAGCTTGCTCACAGGGCCTGGACCTAGACTTCTGTAAAACTGCCGTTTTGACAGTGCCTAATATGAAAGTGCCATACTGGACTGAATCTGTGTTCTGTTCTTTTGGAAACAGGTGATCAAGGGGACAAATGAATGTATGTTATCATGCAGTTTAAAATAATGATTGCAATTATGTGACACCTGACATATTTAATAAGTGTCATTGTTGTCCTTGAGTGTCTTGTACAATCCAGCCATCCTGCTGGTGAATGCCTGATTGATTTTTTTTCTGCTTTATTTTTGTAATCCTTGTGTTTTTATCTCTGTAATCGTCTGTAAAACTAACGTGAGCTCTTTCTGTGTATGAGTGTGAAGCCCCTACTCTCTGTATATAAAGCTCTGACCTGAGGTGGGTGTGGTATGTTTGTAGGTCGTGCCTGGGGTGATGGAAGACGGACAGAGAGTCGCCCTGTTCCAACTCGAGAGGAGCTGGACGAGCAGCTGGATGAATACATGTCTATGAGTAAGAGTCACCTGGATGCACAGCTGGATGCATATATGGCTGAAGTTGACTCTGAGATTCTGCTGTAATTTGGTCGTTCTGTGGGAAGAAGGTTTTGTAGTTATTCTTCCTCAAAAAAGTTGCTATTGTAGCATCCTTTATCTCCTGTCCTGTTTGGCTGAGAGCGAATAAGAAAAGACAAGCTATTCGTTGTAACTTAGGTACTTTACATAGTTATTTAATAACTCAATTCTGTTATTTTAACCATAGCCCCATCCATTCTCTACAGACCAAAGAGCATTCGCTACAGACCATCAATGCTCTGGCATAAGGTGAGGGCTGTAGATTGCAAGTCCCAGAGTTCCGTGTTCTTGTCATATTTGCCTAGTCAAGCTTGAGTCATGTGTCATTTTCGTTTAGGACTGAAGGGATTTGTCATTTTCTTTTATGACAAAAGAGTTATCGATGTAGAACAAATTTGCTAATGTGGAATTAAATTATTTAGTACACAGCAGGATTTCTTAATCCTGTTCCTGGTGACCCACAGCACTGCGCAGTTTCAGCTGTTCCTTGACTCGCCTACTGATTGTTGAACCTTTTATGAGCTGGATCAGGTGAGCCAAGGCATGGATGAGTTGACACTTTGCAGTGCTGTGCGTTTTCAAGAGTAGGAAGAAGAAACCGCTAGAGTGCAGTTTTCATACTTATTGTTTATTTATTTTTCTTTTGCTGAGATACTTCATTGAAAATACTTGAACTTCCTTAGTACCATTTTGTGGATTTACTGTTATGATCCTGGCCCTGTGCATATAATTACTCTAAGCCTGGTATGCTATACTATCAATATTATGGGTGGCCTAATTCTCAGTTAATTTTTTAAAGGGCTTGACTAGTTGATGCCTGAGTCTATAGTTTCATTGTAACTTACGGTAGTCTTTATCTCTTGTGTTAGTTAGGTGAATGCAATAGAGATCTCAGTCTTTCTTCTCCATATAGCAAACTTACACTGAGAAAATGGTTTCATATTAAGCTATAGGGAATGGAGAATAGTGTTTCATGGCAGTGAATTCAACATTTAGGTATTACATATTTTTTTCTGATTTCTTTCTTTAACATATCTTTTTTTTTTTTTTTTTTTTTTTAATCTGGTACAACACTGCCCACTGATTCTAGCTTGAGTGGTACATGCTGTGTAAGACTTGGGCAGTATTTGTTCAGCTTAAACCTAACATAGTGTCCCTACATTTGTTGGTTAGCACTGTATGCCCAACACCTACAGCACTGTAACACATTTGCCATGCCAAAAATGCTTATGTGTTGTTTTTTTGCTTGTTGGCATATTTTTGCTTTCTTTTGTCTTTATCAAATGCTTTTTGTATGCAAAAACCTTAAACATATGTTTATAGTCCTCTGGATAGTCTTTGTGTGGTGTTTACTTGAGCAAAAATAGTTTTGGCTTTGACATTTGAAATAGAATTCCAGTTCATTATGGTTTACATATGTAAATGCTTCATAATAAAACTGTCAGTTCAAGCTAAATAGTTATTGTTTTGAATTGAAAATAACATGGAGTTGATAAACTATTTTCTCATTGATCGGGTGTGTCTGTGTTGCTCTAGATCAGTGCTTTTTAACTTTGGTCCTAGAGCCCCCACTGCCGTGCTGATTGTAGTGTTTCCCCTGCTCTCATGCATCCACTTCAATTCAAGTAAGGCTTGTTAAATTAGGTTGGATCGGGTGTGCAGGAGCAGGGAGGCCTGCAGGGTCAGTATTGAGAGCCACTGTTCTGGATAGTTCTACATATTTCTTTACTTAAAAGTTGATGTAAAGTTTTACTCCCTATTTCTCTGTGATTTTATAGACTTCACAAATCCACATCAGACTTGTAGCCCCACATGGTTGATGCGTGGTAAGAGATTTCTGCTCACTATGAGGGTGTGTCTCTTTGTGCTAGTGCCCCCCACGAGGGGTAAGTGCTGAGTACTTTTTGGACAATAGCGCAACAATGTTCTAAAATTTGTATGTCGACTTGCTCTCTAGGAGGCCCATGACCCTAGCTCATTGTTCATTAGTGTCACTGAGTGAATAACATCAATGCAAAAATCTGGCTAATCATTACCCAATATCCTGTGACATAAAGGTTCAAATTTCATAAAATTTGACACACTGCATCATTACCCCATTTTACACCGAATTTCATAAATCATTGTCCGTAGAGGGAGTTGCTTGTGAAGCATTCAATATTCTGAAACATTAAAGAACCATTTTGTCATTTGGTTTGTTTGGCTACATTTTCTCATATATATTAAAGTTCTGTTTGGCTTGCTCAACAAAATTTCTGCCAATAGCTCATTTAAAATTCAGCAGCCAATACATGTCTGTGTTTATGGCCAACCTTAACAGATAAGGTCAGACTTATCCCAGTTTAATTGATTGTATTAGCTCCCCCCCCCACACACAATTTTAAAGTCAAGCTGGTATAATATGGGAGGAGGAGTAGGGCATTTCTATCAGACAGTCTTTATCCCCGTCCTGCTGTAGTTTACTGAGAGATCTTATGTAAGTCTAAAAAAATATATATTAGAAGAAGCTGTCCTAATAGAATGTGGAAATTGGACTGATATATTCTCTGATTGGGTATGGAAATGGCCCCATCTGGCTTTAATTGCCACAGATCTCAGTCCAGTCAAGCATCTGAAATGTTCTGGACAAACTAGTCTGATCCATGGAGACCATACCTCATTTTGAGGACTTAAAATATTTACTGCTGACATCTTGGTATTCTACTGTGGTATAGGATCGCATGTATTCGGAGGTCTTGTGGAGTTGATGCCTCGAATGGTCAGAGCTGAACACTGCTCAAGGTGGACCTACACAATATTAGGCAGACGGATTAACTTTTTTTTTTTTATCTGACCAGTATACAGCTAGACCAGTATCTCAGCAAAGAATGAAGCGAGAAAAGACAACCAACTCAACTTCAATCTTTGCATCAAATAAAGGCAACAAGAAATAAGTAATGTGATTTAAGAATTGTTTTTGATATAGCATAAATCTGCTCAGTGACTAAAAAATGATTTCCCTGACTATTTCTTTCATTCCTACACTGTAATGATAAGGCTGTCTACAAAGTAACCTTTTATGGCCCTTCCCAAGCTGTCTGTCTACTCTACAATCGGACAAATTGAAGTCTTTTCTGCCATTCGTTGCAAAAGCCCCTCATACAGGAAGAAAGAATGACATGTTGAAGCCGACAAAGAAAGTGGGCCAGCATCAACAAGACCATGATGTCTGCTGATGCTTGGAGCACTTCATTAATGCCTCCTACCAGGCCAGTTACTCGGGAAGAGGCAGGCAGCTGCAGTGATGAGGCAACAACCACTTGTGAGGCAAGTGGCCCCAGCTCAGTTTAAGATCCCCTTCCTTCCACTGTAGAACCAATGCGTGGATGGCATGCCAAGACCTGACTACCAACCGTCTCTGGTCTTTATGAAGTAGTTCTTCCACCATTAAGGTGATCAGTAGTTAGGAATACAAGCACCTTTGCTTCTGTTACAGCAAACCGAAATTGTGGCAATGTGGTAAAAATTTTGGTTTCTTCTTCCTATATGGTTCTCATTCTGACTGACCTGTAGGACACTGGAAAGAAAGGATTTATACAAAGATGTGGATGCCCAGGCAATTGCTAAGAAAGGCACAATTGAGAGAATGGGGAAACTGCTGTGGACCTGCTTTGACAAGTGCTGCTGCTAGATGAGCTACCTACAGGTTGAGGACAGACAGTGAAGACGGGGGAAAAGGTATATGGGTGGGTCTTAGAGTGTCTTCCACTGTTTTAATGGCAGTGAGAAACAGCTGTAATGTTGGAATTGTTTTGGGTTTTTTTTCTTTCTTTTTTTTAAATTGCTTTTCAGTCACTCATCTTTGTGATGGATCTTTAAAAAAGACTGAAGACACTGAAGAAAGTGATGTGACAGAGGCAGGTAAGGAGAAAATTGAGGAGAGGGATGGACTGAAGGAAAATAAAGAAGGTAGTAATGTTGAGCAATAAGAGCAAGTGGGAAATAACAGAGGATTATAGATGTGAGGATTATAGGTGTAGAAGTAGATAATGTGGTTCTCCTTTTAGCTGCTTAGGTGAAAAGACAAATTCAAGACGGGCAAAAGTGTTGCAATTCAGTAAAAAAAAAAGTTTGGTTTGCCTTACTGGCAGAATCCTCTGTTTTGGTTGTCTTTTAAAGCTTTTCTGCTGGCTTCCTTGTATTCATGTTAAATCTGGCAAATAGTACGTCTAGAAACATGTTCAAAGATGGACTCGCAGCAGCTGAGTTGGACTACATTTGCAGATTTTTATGTAATCAATCGTGCTTTTAAATTGGTGAATGTGTAGCTAGGGCCAGTGTTTTCTGTGATATTAAAATAAGTAAATGCAAGTTAAGAAGGGCACTTCAACATTCCTTCTCATTAAAAACACCAAGAATGTAAATATTTTCAGATGAAAACTGATATTTTGCACATTTTGCACTTAAACCTGCACCCACTGTTGACACAGGTGTTCAGTTATGCAAACAGTCACCTTGCCCAATACCAACTGTCAGTGAGGAGTATTAAGCACCCTAAGCATTGGACCTTGCACCAGTGACCTTGCGATCTCTGAAAAATAACATTTTTGTTGACCAAGATCAGTACCTGATCTCACTGATACTCTTGTAACTGAATGTGATTAAATCGTCACAGCAATTCTGCAGTAGAGTAAATCTCTTGCAGAAGTGTAAAGCGAAGGGACAAGCTCAGTATAAATACTCTTTAGAATACGTGTTAGATTAGCAGGTGTCTACAAACATCTGGACATACTGGGTCTGAGTAGATCGGTGCAAACCTGTAATACAGTGTTTAATCTCCAGAGGGCACAGTAAGTCTTAAAGCCAGAACTACTATGTCTTTGACATTCAATACTTCCATTCTTGTCCTTTTAATTTAGTAAACTAAATATAATTAAAAAAAATTGTTGACTCAGTAGTTAGAACTGTACTAACATACAAAATAGCAAATAATGTCAGGTAATACTGATATATGCAGACATATTAATCATAATAATCATAATAATGTTAAGATTGCTGGATTCATGCGAGACATGATACTGGGTCGTACAAGGCGATGGCCAAGTGCATTAAAGGTATTAAAGATAAACAAACACCTGTTCTGTGTGTTTGAAATCTTGTACTTCTTGAAAATCAAATGATTCACGGGATGTTTGTCAAATATACAGCTTGTATATACATTTTTATCCATATACAGAAACACGTGTATAGGTTTTGTACCAAATAACCACAACCTTAGGTCCTGACATTCATATGGGTATTACTTTAACACATACCACCTACCTAATTAATGTTACAGACCAAGTAAACCCTTCATGGCAATGGTATTCTCTAATGACCGTGTCCTTTTTCAGCATGATAATGTGCCCTGTTGCACTGAATAGTTCTTTTAGGTCTTTCCATTTTCCCAGACTACTGTAGACAATTCATTTTAGTATTTTTTTTTTTTATATAGCAAGTCTAGTAATGATTTATGCACAGTATTACTGCATGCATACATTACAAAGCAGATTTCTCTGTACGTCCAAAACTGGAATCGTATTATTTATGAATGCTCATGCATTCATGAAATTAAGGCTAAACTATTGATGATGCTTTCAGCTTCAGAAGGTTCCCTGTTCTAGGTCATTTACATCAGTACACATGGCTCAGTGGGATCAATAACTAGTAAGAAAGTACATGTTTTGTCTGAGATTAATGTACACATCAGTTCATTCATCTGTCTTTTTATTCACGCTTCTCTGGATCCTTTTTATTCTTGCTCTATAATCGCCTCATATATTCATGGACCTGCTTGTTTGAGTGTCCATTTGCTGGTGAGGTCATTGTTCCTTTTGTTTTGGCCTGAGGTCTTTGACCATAATGATCTGAGATGAGATTTAAGGCTACAGGGTTGACACCTTTTTGGCAGTCCTATTCAGTCGCACCGTAAAGGGCCTGTGCCCTTTAGAGCAGTGACATTAGGATTTTGTCTACATATTGTTTTTGTTTTATGTGTGTAGCTGTGTGTGTGTGTGTTGCTGGATAAAATCCAGGTCAGAGTATTAGATGTTTTAAAGTGGAGCCCGAAAAGGATAATAATATGGGAACATACCTGCACTCTACACCTGTAATATGTTGTAATATTTGAATTTTGTTTGAGCAAACCAAAGGTAGCATCCACCCAAAATAGTCTGCTCTTGACAGGTTGGGAATGGAAGAGGTGCGCTTCTAAAAGAGAGGTCCAGTTTCGCATATAAACACACATTACAATGTCTCAAGCACAACTGATGTCACTTTGAAGACAAAAGACCACCCGATAATACGTCTATATGTATTCACTGGTTCTTCCGGTGTTTTCCTCAAGTGTTAAGACATGATGGATTCATTGAATGTGCGTGGTGAAGGGCTCTTTATATGTTCATCTGCTGTACAACTTCTTGAGAAAAACGTAGATCAGTTCTCGATCATTTTTCAGTTATTATTTGTTACTGGCAGGGCTGTAAAATGTGGATATTTGAGTGTTCATTTATCATGTTAGAGAAAATATGGTCCCTTACCTCTTACTAAGACATATATTGCTCAGTCAGGTGTCTGGATCATCACATGTTCAAGCCCAGTGATTAGTCTTTAAGTGTACTAAGAGTTTCATTATCTTGAGATGGTTCAAGTCCCAGACTGTTAAGTACATTAAAATTTGTGTACCCCAGTCTTTTGTAAGTAATGAAACGAGCGTTTGCAAGCAGGAAAGTATTTTGGCCGTGTTTCCCCAGTTCGTCCTCTTTGCCGCACTTTTTGTCCACACGGTACAGACGGAAGTGGTAATGATGATTGTTTCCCCATGTGTTGAAACGGAGAGTTGTTTGCATGACTGCACACACAGCTGAGAGTGCCTCAGCACAGGAGGATTCCTGGCCTAAAGCCACTTGTAAGGGAGAAGTAGATAAGCCCACCACAATATAACAGCATCTCGTAAACATCTGCCCCTCATCTAGTTGTCCTTCAGGCATTTAATAAACACAAACTCTAAAACATCTACAAAACATAGTTTATTGGCCTTTGTTTACAACAAGGGCATTCCGGCTTTTCTGTGTTACTGACTTTAAATAACAATAGCACCTATATATTAGTTTGAAGACAGTTTTTAGTTTGCACGTTTATCTTTTTAAACTAAAGCTATGCATTTGTTCATTCCCTTTAGATATAGGCCTTTTCTCCATGTCTGTTATTAATGCCGTTGTAGAGATCCAATGAGATGCAAAAAGATAAAGAACATGTGTAAGAAGGACAGACCCAAGAATTAAGCTCAGTTAATTCCACACTGTAGGAAAAGTAGTAAGTAGTAATTAAGAAACTTTATTTCTATAGCACCTTTCTCAAACAGAAATCACAAAGTGTTCTACAGAAAAATGAATAAAAGCAGAGCAGAGCAAAAACAGAACAGACTAGGGCTGTAACGATATGCGACATGAAACCGAAATCACGAACCTGTGTCGCGGTGTGAGAAGGCAGAATCGCGACACACCCCTTCCAACTCCCAGAGCTATCCTTCCCGTCCAGATCCAATGCTACCACATCTGTTAGCTTTCTCCACTAGGGGGCCGGCCTGTGGGCCGTACACCTCCTAATAAAACCTTTTTTTATATTTTCATGTCAATTTCAGGCAGTAACCAGTAGTAGAGGGATTGCGATTCAATCGAGCCTTCCCGCAAGTCTTTCTGACCTTCCTAAGTGGAGTTATAGTCCCAAATCCACAAGGACCGTCTGGGTAGGCACACGTGTCTGAGCTGAATTTCTTCGAATGTATGAAAAAGGAAATTGACACTTCGCTTTATAAGTTTCTATAAGCTGACTGGTTGTGATAAAACTGCTGGGGAGTTTGTTTGTATGAGTTTTGTTGTGTTTTGAGTGAGTTTTTGTGCGATTTTGGCCAGCTGGGCGGAGCGTGTTTTTAGTTTTGGACAGTGGTCAACCGATGGCTGAAGAATCGGTTCTGTGGCGATTCCTTGGGGTCTTCTGTACAGATTGAATGCAAAAGAAGTGGCGTCGAAGCATTTATTGATTTCATAATTCTGTGGTAAACATGAGGATGACTCAAAACAAAATGGCGCCTGCCCCCCAAAAGAATTTTGGGTCAAAAATCGTGATATGTACCGAAACATGGGTTGGTGTATCGTTACAGCCCTAGAACAGAGAGAGATAACTGTAGAAGTTTGCAGCTTAAATTTAAATAGTTTGATAGATTTCTTTTTGTTTGTCCTTTATTTTTGTTCTGAACCAAGATAGCGTGCTGTATTTACCCTGCTGTTCTTAAAGAAGTGATTTTGGTAGATTTGCAGTTACATTTTAGTCTAGGTGTGCATGATCAGAATTGGCCAAGATTGGAATCAGATGATTTGTGCACAAGACACACTCTTGGCAAACAACCAAATCACTGTTTTACTTTTACCAGCCCTTTGTTGCAGTTTTGTGAGCCAAGTGCACTTCTGCTGCTACACCTGCAATAGAATGTTGTAGTTGGTATGCTGAACTGATCTTGCTAAATAGACAGTGGCCTCTTCTGCTGTATTGCATTATTTGATTGATTGAACTTTGTAAAAGTCAATTATATATGTTGCAAATTTGGATCATTGGGAATACTGAAGCCCACACATTGTAAACATTGGGTGAAAACAAAGACATAAAAATCTGCCCAAAAATCATTCATTGGTCAACTTGGCTATAATAAGTGGAATCTGCCCTAAAATTAAAGGATAAGTGCATCCTCATTTTAGCCATCAACATTTAGATATACTAATTAAATACCTTTACTGCTTAGCAAGCGGTCATACCTCTGACCTTACTGAGTACTTTTTGACCTGGTACTATGGTACTTCTACTCAAGTTGTTTTATGGAAAGCTACTATGCTTTGAATGGAGCAATTATGTTATAGAAGTAACAATTCTCTATCTACCCCTGTATTCTGTGTCTGGTGTACTGGCGCACTTAGGCTGGCCATGCAGATAAAGTGCTTAAACTGAACCCAGTCGCTATATGACAAATCTGATGCACTTTGTGGGGTAAACTGAGGATATGGAGACTTGATGGAAACTCTTGGTTTGTCTGTATTTTCTTACATACTAGAATAGCTACTGATTTTTTTTTGTTTGTTTCTTCAGTCCAGCTTGTCTGTACTCTGTTAATGCTGTTGCATGAATGAACACTCAATCTGTACAGATACAGCCAGGCGTAATGTTTTTGCAGTCTCATTCATCTGGTTTGCATATTTTCTGATATGACTTTTTTACATGAATAATTAATTGCTTTATTCTCTAAATGTCAACTGTTATATTTATCTGAAACTTGTGTGTATTGCCTATTAAGACGATTAGAGTCATATTAACATTTCTGGGCTTATCACATTACGCATAAATTGTGTTTCTAGCAATCAAGGAGGCTTAAATGGTGTAGTTTAATAATTAGGATCTCAGTCTGAGATCTTGACAAATATAGGGTATTAGTGTCTGGTACACAGAGCGGCAGGTTTGACTCACTTTACCCCAATCGAAACATGTTTCTTGAAGCCAGTTTAACTGGGCTGTTAATGGTGAGCACATACAAGCTTGTAGAAGCATGGAAACATATTCTATATTACCACAGGTCTGTGGATTCACTTTACCTTAAAGAATGCAGTTTAATGATTAAACAAAGACATACAATTTAAAGAACAGAACAGATTTAGCCAAATGACCAAATTCTGTTTTAATTAGCTCCTTTGAAGTAGTTTCCTGTTTAGGTGGTTAAATAAGCAAAGATGTAGCAAACTTAACGGTACAGAAAATGCTAACAGTGCTAAAATAGCATACTCCACGAGGGGCACAGCATTTGTTCACCTCAGACTGAGCTGTTGTCTGCACGCACTGCTGGAATTATTCATTTGAATGGATTATGCCACTGATTTGAGATGTCCTCGAATTCTGGGCTTTAATTGTATTTATGTGCACAGTTGTTGATGTTTTATTTAACGTTTTTTTCCTGCTGGCTGCATCATGTCACACAGCAAGGCTGGTGACACTGTCAACAGTGTGAAGCCACTCCTCCTACTTCCCTGCACTGGCCTGGAACTGCAGAATCCTTGAACCTTTTCATAGCAGCAGGATAGTCACATTGGCCAAATTATTTAAATAGCCTTTCGAACGCCTAGAAAGGGAAACGGGAGGATGTGCTCAGTCCTGTGGTGGCTCCAGCCCAAAGCAAAAACCAGAGGAAGGATCAGAGCATAAGCAATTATGGTTAACATATGCATTTAAGAAAAACTGACAGCAGTCAGTCAATCTTTCCATCTATCATTTAACCTTTATGTAAGCTTGAGTGCGTTGAAGTTGAGCCTTATTTACAATGTAGTCGATTAGAATGAAGAACAAGTGATGACAAACATGAAAATGAAAAGATAAACATGTCATATTAGTAAAAACAATCAACTTTAAGCAGTTGAACTGGTAAAACTATCAAATCAAAATGAACAGATAAAATTGAGAAATTAAATAAGTCTTAGGGGTAATCTAGAAACATTCTGTGCTACAGGATGCAGTGTGAAAACGATGTATGCTAGGAAATACTGAATACTCATAATGCAAATGACTGAGTAGTATAATGTGAAGAGCAGAGTCCGTTCATGATCTGTGGATATGCGGACACTTTCTTATCATAGTCAGCAAAATTTTTTCAGCAATTTGTGTTACGTTAGATCTTCTGTGGATCAGATGGATGAACCCTTGCTCCTCATTCCTTGGGCGTCCGTGACCCTGTCGCCAGGTCACCAGTTGTCTTTTCTGGGACCACTTTTGGTAGTTGTTATTCATACCAAGAACACCCAATAAGACCTGCCATTTTGAAGGCAGTCATCTATCCATCACAATTTGGCCTTGATCAAAGTCTTTCCTTGCCCAATTCCTTGCCCTTTTTTTTTTTTTTTTGCTGCCAAATATATCCCACCCTTTGACAAGTACCATTGTTAGGTAATTTGTTATTTGCTTCACCTCTCAGTGGTTTTAATGTTGTGACTGTGTGGTGTGTACTCTCTAAAACGGTAATCTTTCATTTTGGGGAAAGTAGTCAGGAAACCATTTCACGCACAGCACAGGATTCAAATCGCAGTGATACCTGACCAACAAACAAATTGACTTGACTATAAACACCAAAGAACTTAACTCAACAACGGTGATATAATGACAGGGACAAATAAAACACAGCTTTAGACAACATAGCAAAGTGACGTGTAAAAAAGAAAAAGTTCTGCACTCTGGTCTGTTCAATATATTTTCTGCTTTTGGGGTAATAATAAACTAAGCTAAACAAATGTTGCAGAGCGATGCGTCACCATGAATGAATCAGAGCAGCCTCCTCAGTTAGACAGTTTTAGACAGCAGTGCCACCCAGCTCTGCCAAATCACCGGCATATTCCGCTTCAAAGAAATCTATGGCTTAGTGTTGATTAGGCACACAGAGTGGTAGTGTAGTGCTTAGTGGTTGTTCTCTGAATGGATAGTCTTGTCAGTGCCAGCTCACTGCAGCACAGCACTCCTGACGTTCTTTTTGGACCTGTGGATATGGCTTTGCCGTTGCCATGGCACTGCTGCCATCAGTCCTGCATTTAGCTGGAGATGGTGATAGAGATGACAGTAATTGGAATGTATACCTCTGTTAGCTCCCATTTACACTGGGCTAAGAGGTGCAGGTCTTGTCAAATGACCCAAAAATGTGCTTGTACTCCTGACAAAATGTTATAAAGGTAAAAAAAAAAAAAAAAATACCCAAAGAGCTCGGTTGTTCTGCCCTTTTGAATTTTCATGTAATAGTGTTATATGAGCACAAGCCTCACATAGTGTTTAAAACGTTATTGTGTGAGACATATGAGCTTAAAGCCTTACCATACTCTCAGCTAAAGGTCGACAGAACGTTTTAGGAATGAGGTAATGAGCCCACCTGTCAGGACAGTATTTCATTCTGCTTCACTGCAGAAAACACTGGAGTTTATCCCCCCAGAGTGGACCCGTCTATTTGTTTCCACCTAATTTGTTTTGCAGCCGTCTGGAATGGAATCAAAAATTAATGTTGCTAGTCCTGCATAATGTTTCCAGTCACACACACAAATCAGATGTACCTCTCTTGTTTGCAATTTCACTTTTGCTTGCGGTCAGAGGGCTGTCAGGGATTGAATGAGACAATTCCACCAGCGTTTGAAAGAGAAAGCAGCATTAAAAACAGCAACAAAAAAAAAACAAAAACAAATGAAAATTATGTTTATGTTGGGGGGTCTTTTCAAGGTTGCTTATGCAGATGAGTAGAGAGATCCAAGCTATCTAACAAAATGGCTATGTTAGAAATGTTTCCTCTAACTTACCACACAACCATCTTCAGCCAAGAGGCTGTATGAAGGATGTCCTGTGATTTTCAGCTGAACCACCTGAACAATGTGAAGAAGCACCTATAGTTCCATATGCTGTACATCGGTCAGCTACAACATTAAAACCACCCGTATTATTATTTTGTAGGTGTTGCCAGAACAGTTCTGACCTGTTGAGTCATTGACTCTATAAGACCACTGAAGGATTCCTCAGGTATCTGGCACCAACATATTAGTAGCAGATCTTGTATCGCCAGCATGAGCACTGTGATCAATCTATGGCTGTGCAGCCCCATACACAGCGAGCTGCCATACACTATGTGTTCTGACACCTTTCTATTATAACCAGCATAAATGTTTTTCACCAATTTCTGCTATTGTAGTTCTTCTGTGGGTTTAGACCAGATGAGCTAGCCTTCAATCACCACGTGCATCAGTAAGACTTAAGAACTCATGATTCTGTTACCGGTTTACTGGATGTCCTTCCTTGGACCACTTTTGGTAGGCAGTAACCACTGCAAATCAGGAACATCCCACAAGACATATTTTGGAGATGCTCCATCACAATTTGCCCCCCTTCAAAGTCTCTCACATTATCAAACTTGCCCATTTTTTTCTGCTTCTAACACATCAACTTCAAAAACTGACTGTTACATCCCACCTCTTGAAGGTGCCCTTGTACCAAGACGATCAGTGTTTCACACTTTACTTTGGGTTTAATGTTATGGTGTATCAGTGTATATGCTATGGCTCAAAAGGGGCAAATATAAGGGGCAAATAAAGACAGGAGGGTTCACACCTGCTCAACATCTCCTCTGAAATCAAATGTATTAATACAGAACACAAACACCACTGCAGCTCATTTCAAAGGTATTGGATGGAGTGCCGTCACTCCAGAGAACACAGTTCCACAGCTCTCCAATGCTGGGGGACTTTGTTACTCTTATTCCAGTGCTTGACACTGTGTGTGGTGACCTCAGGCCCATGTGTGACTGCTCCAGAGTATCCTGTTCTATCGGAGATGGGTGTAGGGGGCCACCATAAAGTAGCTAAATTCACATTAGCATATGTCTTCTTTTACACAACTCTTGTCTACCAGAGTGAAAAGTTGTAGTTTATAACTGACAAGTGCATAGCAAGGAGTGGCAGTTTAATTAGCCATGTACTATTCAGTGTTTTGAATTTGATTAGCTATTTATCGCTTATGAAAACACTTCCTATCATTGAATGTGTCATTTAAATTTAAAGTACTGCAAATTATGCTCTCTAGCCTTTCATTCATAATATTTAAAATAAGTCTTTTCATCTCTGCCTGTAGGTATCTGCATTTTTTTCTTTATAGGTTTTTGTGTTTCATATTGTATCAGTACATGTCATTTCAACTCTTCCTTATAGTTCCTTACTATCACTCACAATGACATAAAACTTGATTAATCATGCAGGGTAAAAGGATTCATTCACATTCCGCTTACACAATCCAACATACCACGGTAGCCAAGACAAGTCTGTAGATTGAAGATGACAGAAATTATTTTTCAGAACCCAAGGTTATTTTTAAAAGAATAGCAATTTCAAACGTCATGTTCCATCACTCACCACCACTTTCTGTTCATCAGCGGAACCAATTTCAGCATATTGGCAATTGTCAGCTGTCCAAAAAGAGTTAAAGCGGAGAAAAACTTGAAAAGGTCTATGTTTCCCCAGCTGTGCCTGTGGAGGAATTCATTAAAAATGCCTGTGGTTTATGTCAATCAGAAGTGTGCCTCAGAGTAACTTCTGTAGTGCTACAGGATCAGCAAATACTCATGAGTGAACTGACAGCCTAATCGCACTCATCAATTGTCTCTCACACACACCCTCTTCATTCACTGCTGAATGTTTTGCAGTTATTGAAGGGACAGAGTGTAAACAATAAATGATGGATTCCTCTTTTACACCAGGGATTCTGGGATTCCTTGCTTTCTTGCACTCCTCTCACAGGACCGTAAGAGAAGGGGGCACAAGTGGAGCTTCACACCTTTCTTCTGTTCACACTTCAGTATTTAAGATTTTGAATTTCATTGCATCATTTTAACTCATCCCACCAGACTCTACATTATTGTTGTTTGTAGATCTTCCAAGATAGTAGAGACCTGCATACATGCAGTAAGTCTTTTCCCACCCATAATGCAAGTAACATCCTTAACCTTGTTTTCACCACAGCCACTCCTGCACTCAACATTTTGCCTACCCCTCTCCATTTCTCTGACAGTCATCTTTTGTTGTTCACATTCTCTCTCCAGACCTACTCCAAACACCCTACCATTTGTCTTTTAACTGCTTGCCACAATCTTCTGTCTTTTTCTTCAGTTGCTCTTTCCACCACCATCCTGTCATCCTTGACTCCACCTGGAATATCTCTCCTCTGTCCTTCAGTGGTGGAAATGGCTACTAACTCCCTTCTCCCCCCTCTCCACTCTTTAGTGAGCCAAATTTATCCACTGTCATCTTTGTCCACGCAGTTCACTTCCTTCACTAGCTATCTGACGGAGAACCGTGAGCAGCAGAAAGAAGATGGAGGAAATTGCATCTTAAATCTGATCTCATCTCATACAATTCTCTTCTGTCCAGGTTTACTGCTAAACATATCTGCTGCTGAATCTTCCTTATTCAGTGCCAAGTAGGGTTGCAAAGGGGCGGAACATTTCCGGAAAATTTAGCTGGGGAATTTTGGAAATATTCCAAATTGGAGATTTTCCACAGGAATTTGGGGAATTTATGGGAATTAACATGAATTAATTGGACTATATGGATCATATACCAACATAAATAAACATTTTATTTTGTCATAAGCAGACATTTCTGCAAAAGGATACAATTT